>VNJN01006326.1:0-34943 GCA_008042485.1 Drosophila mayri
CCCCAGACATCGGTGGCAAAGAACTTGACACCCAGCTCCCGGCAAATGGTGTCGATGCGCAAAAGCTCCTCGTTAGAAGCTCCATTAACCACAACCACATCGAATTGACCAAAAAAGTCGGCGGTCTTCTCCCTCAGCGGCTGTGTGTCGGCGGAGATGTCAACCATGGGATTAAGAGCACCTGCCCGTGTCAAGGAGGCTTCGGCACGGTTGCTGCCCAGAGATTCACGTGCTGCTAGGAACTGTGAACAAAAGTCGGCCTCAGTGACGAGCGTGTCATCCAGTAGCTTCACGGAGTTGACTCCGGAAAGAATGATGTTTTTAGTTATCTCGGCACCCAGGCCACTGAGTCCAGCGATGAGGATCTTCGATGTGCGCAGACTACACGTACATTAAGGAAATTTCCGCCATTAGTAATACAGCCTTTGCAAAAAGCCGGCTCCTTACTCACCGCTTCTGCGATTCCAGACCCCAGAGTCTGATCTGTCTATCGTACAGCTCGTTCTCCGCTTCGGTGAGCTCCACCACGGTCTCTGTAGTATCCACTTCCATGCCCATGATTGTTACAGTTTTTTAAATCAATTTTATCAGCAAAAGCAAAACTTCGCTAAAATTCGGGGAGACGCCAAAAGAAAGCACTAACGCATCATGGATATACCAAGCTATTATCGAAATTAGTATTACCATCCTTTGTCAATTAGAGGTTCTGATTCAGAACCAGTTATCTTGTCAATATAAAATGAATTTTGATAAATATATATAAAAAAAAACAAATATCAGCTAAAACTTGAATGACTTATTAAATACATTTTTAATTAAAATATTCAACATTTTTCACACTTGGCGGGGAAAAGCTAGATCGTCTCCCACTTAGAGGGCGGCAACCCTAAATACCATTCCCATTGGGTTGTTTTTATGAACATAACTTGACGAACAACTACTTTTCCGGTAAACATTGCCGCTTATTTACCACTATAATTGCGTATAATTGTTTTACTGCCGACACAGAACATGTTGCGCAAATTCGGCACACTGCTGGGCCAGCAGGTGGGACAACAGGCGCGATTTACAGCACGCCGCACATTCTCCGCGACAAATGCACTCCGTAAAGGTAACTCTTAGCAAACCTCAGTGACATAATGTTAATAAGTAATTGGAATTATGCAGACGCCGAGCCCCAAGCGGTGGAGGAGTCGGGACCTCCGAAGAACATTTTGGTGGAGAAGGACAAGAACATCACGTTGATTGGGATTAACCGGCCGCAGCAGCGCAACGCCATTGATTCGCTCACCGCCTCGCAGCTCTGCGACGCCTTCGCCAACTTCGAAGCGGATGATACTTCGCCTGTGGCGGTACTGTACGGCGTTGGCGGGTCTTTTTGCTCCGGCTTTGACATCTTGGAGATGAGCAACGATGAGAAAGAGGAGATCAGCGTGGACATTCTCATGCGTCCGGAGGGCTCGGTGGGGCCCACACGCCGCCAGATCAAAAAGCCGGTAGTGTGCGGCATTAATGGATACTGTATCGCAAACGGCCTTGAACTCGCCTTAATGTGCGACCTGCGCGTCATGGAGGAGTCCGCCGTGCTGGGGTTCTTCAATCGTCGCTTTGGCGTACCGATGCTGGATGGCGGCACCATTCGCCTGCCGGCCATGATTGGCCTGTCCCGGGCTCTGGATTTGATACTCACTGGTCGACCGGTGGGCTCCCAGGAGGCCCACGACATTGGACTGGTGAACCGCATAGTGCCCACCGGCACGGCGCTGGGCAATGCCCTTGAGTTGGCCACGTGCCTGGCTAAGTTCCCGCAACGAGCCCTCATTCACGATCGCAACTCGGTCTATTCAAGCGCCTTTGAGACGTCCACTTTCCACCAGGCCGTGCAGAACGAAGTGATGTACACTTCGCGGGAGATCATCGAGGACATGCAGAACGGCATCAAGTGGTTCAACCAGAGTAGGTTCAGAGCAATTTTTTCGACCCTTACATATTTAATACTTCTCTTCTTGCAGCCTTCAAGCCAGACACCACACATTCGTGGCTTAAGCGGGATCGTTCGATGGCCGATTGGGATGATGAGGAAGTGGCCGAGGCCGCTGCCCAGAAGGAAAAACTGAAGCAAGAGAAGGAGGCTGCCTTGGCCGAGGCCGAAAAGCAGAAGCTGGCGGAAAAGGCCCAGAAAAAGTCGAAGAAGTCCGAAGAAAAACCCGTGGAGAGCGCCGATAGTAAAGATCCTACAGACAACCCAAAAGAGAAATAGTTGCCCTCTAAAATGAAACAAAATTAACTGTTCCAAATCATACATGAAAACTTTGTACATAACACCCTCACGTAGCAGTTTTAAACTGAACCAGTCGACCTGTTAACTTATTCAAATACATTACTGTAATTCTGTGCGGAAAATCGAACCTATTGTTTTCCCCTTAGATGCTCACATACGAAAGGATTACGTTTTTCTATTTTCTGTGTAACAGGCCTATGACATAGCAATCTTAACTTTCTCTTTTGAAATTGAAGCGTAAAAAGCTTTACAAAGTCCGTTAGGTCATTGAATGGTAGTGGTTTCGACTATGAAGCAATTTTGAAATGACGTGATAGCAATTATTTGCACCGCTAAAAATATACACTTTATTGATGATGACAAATAATCAATGATTAAATATGAAAACACTTTAGTTTATATGATTTAATCGAATCGCGGACCCTTAACAAACAGGGCAACAAAACTTAATAGGCTTCTTGGGCACTTATTTATTCATATAGATCTTTGCATAATTGGCATTTGCTCCTTAAGCTAAATACTGATCTTGAGACTTTAAAACAATTTATTTTGTAAGCAAACCTTGAATTATTAACAATTCAAGGTCTGTGCTATATCCGATAATTTTTTATAATAATTTATGGGAATACATTTTTTGTAATCTTACGTTTAATAAACTCGTACCTCTAGTTTATTTCCTTATTAAAGTTATTCATTTTGTAATAATTACAAATAATCTACTTCTTACGTGCTATGAGAGTACAATTGCTGATTCAAATAGGATTCTATTTTACAAAACTATTCGGTCATTAAAATTGTAAAGTATTGAGGAATACGAAATACGGGTAAAAATCCCAAGCTTTCGGCAGGTGTCCACTTTGTAAGGGTCATATATAATGTTTGTTTAATATGTGTGCAGTCGTTTTAATTGTTAAGTACGCAATAGATAGTATTGGAATCGCATGCAGCCAGAATTAGGTACTCTTGAAATATGCGACTATTAAGGTGGAACTATACTTGAGATTATCTTACAGATATATGAATTCGTTTACGACAATAAATCACTTAGTCACGAATGTGCATTCAATAGGACAGACACATGCCTTCATATTTCAAGGAGAACATATTCGACGGATCGTCGAAGCAGACAGGAGTGTTCTTCGAGGCCGATGTGGAGACAATCGATGGAGACCTAACCATGAATACCGTACAATTCAAGCGGGCCGAGGATCGAAAGTTGCCTTGGGTCTGGCGCAACATAATCCTTTTTGCCTACGTCCACCTGGCAGCGCTTTACGGATTATACTTAATATTTACACAGGCAAAGTTTGCCACGACAATATTCGGTGAGTTTAGCTCTATCTTCTGGTGGAGACGTGTCCTTCTTAACCAACTTTTCCGCCAGCTGCCGTCCTTTACACGTGTGGCATGCTGGGAATCACGGGAGGTGCCCATCGACTATGGGCCCATCGGTCGTACAAGGCCAAATGGCCTTTGCGCCTGATCCTAATTGTCTTCAACACAGTGGCCTTCCAGGATGCCGCCTACCACTGGGCCCGCGACCACAGGGTGCACCACAAGTTCTCGGAGACGGATGCCGATCCGCATAATGCCACCCGAGGATTCTTCTTCTCACACGTGGGCTGGCTGCTGTGCAAAAAGCATCCGGATGTGAAGGAGAAGGGCAAGGGCCTGGACCTGTCCGACCTACGGGCCGATCGCATTTTGATGTTTCAACGCAAGTACGTAGGGGTGTGATCCTTTAAAAACGTAGAAGCATTTATTATTCAATATGATCAATACTAACTCATTGATTAGGCACTACTATGTCCTGATGCCGCTAGCCTGCTTTATACTACCCACAGTGATTCCTAAGATGTGTTGGGATGAGTCGCTTATGTGCTCATGGTTCGTGGCCACCATGTTTCGCTGGTGCTTCCAGCTGAACATGACCTGGCTGGTGAACAGTGCGGCTCACAAATACGGCGGAAAGCCATACGACAGGTAAGAACAGATGCATACTCATGCATACTAGGTGCCATATGACATTTTTGACTGGATTCTATTTCCCACAGGACAATGAATCCCGTACAGAATGCTGGCGTGGCGGCCATGACTTTTGGAGAAGGTTGGCACAACTACCATCACGTGTTTCCCTGGGATTATAAAACGGCCGAGTGGGGAAACTACTCCCTGAACCTGACCACAGCATTCATCGACTTATTCGCCAAGATTGGCTGGGCCTACGATCTTAAATCGGTTGCTCCCGATATTATTAAGCGGCGGGTTCAGCGCACTGGCGACGGATCCCATGAACTCTGGGGATGGGGCGACAAGGACCTCAATGCTGAGGATGCAAAGGATGTTCTATTTGTGCATAAGAAGAAAGTCTGATAACTGAGGAGACATCTAAATCGTTTACAACTTAAGTGCTAATTTATCGTATGCTAAATAATTCTTTGCAGGATATTCCCATTTCATTGAATTTTTATTGTTCCTTTGAAAGAGGAGTAAGAGTAAAAATATTATATGTATATAAATTTCTTATTTTGCTTCAATAAATAAAAACTTTTAATAGATAAAATACAATAACTCCTATCAATTAGGGGCCATATCTCCACAATCTTTTGCAAATATAGTGGTTACATGGCGGTAAGGAATTAACACCACCTCATGTCCAAGTGCCCCTCTTTAATAATAATCCTTACCGGAAAAAGATAACTTAAAAGAGACGTCTGCAATTTAAGTGCCGATTTATTAATACTTTCTGATAATGTACATGATTTCTCCATAATATACTTGATATGTGTTTATAGAAATAGGTTCTACTTGATCAGGGCCGAGTGTTGAGCAGGTCGCTTGTGATAAGAATAATCAAATAGTCTGCTGGAAAGTTTCGACTTTGGAAACGTCTGGGAGTCGTTTTCCCTAACCAGCAATGTATGTAGAATGACTTTGGCTTGATTGACCCGCTACTGCAGCAGAGCGAGGCTCCATGGCCTTCTTGGAGAGGCTCATGTTTACCGGAATATAACCACTACGACTTGAGGTCATTCCGAGCCCAAGTCCTTGTCCTGTTTGGTTCCTTGCAAACGGTCCATGTTCAGCATCTTATAAGTTGAGATTTATAGTAAAGGCAAAACCCTGATCTTTACCTTACTTAGTTAGTTTGTTAGCTTAAAGCGTCATTGTTTTGTCAGATTTGTGGTCTGATTTGAATTGCAAATTTAGAGTAGGGATTTCCAGTCATTTTCTGTTGATTGCATTTTGGTTTTAAAATTCATTACTTTTTTAAAATAATAAATAAGTCAAAATACCAAGGCTTTAAAGTTTAAACAGAAAATATATTTTGATAAACGATACATTTGAAATCGATAAAATAACATAAACACGCATTCGATGTTTATCTGATTTCTCACCATTACTGTTTTGTCATCTCTATATATAGAAAGAAGTTCTTCTACTGGAGAAATTATTGTAACAATTTTAAGGATTTAAAAAATATTTGGGTGAGTCATTGACAATGAAATGTGTTTAATCGAGATAACAACAAACGCTCTAATGTATTTTAAGCAATTATTGACATTAGCGCTATCGGGAATCTGTCTGTGCGGCCGGCGTCTTTTTATTGCTGCTTTGTGTCGTGGAACTGATTAGAAATATTGCCCATTTGCAAGCAATGGAAATTTATTTAATAGTTTGCTATTCCATAAGAACAGTGCAATGCACCGAAAGTTGTTTACATGTAACCGTTGGGAGCGTACCTCGGTGACATCACAGCTCATGCAACGCATTACCAGATAGATTCACGTTTAACTTAACCCTTTCAATGGCATTTGGCATCGCATCACTTTTTAATAGATCATATTAGATAATATTAATACCCTTTCATTTGTAGAACAGTTGCCGAGCTATAGATAATAGATATCTGTATTTATGTCATCTCGATAAGTAATCATGATTAGAAGCCGCAACCATGATCCACTTTTTCTACTACCAGAAAAGTTTTATACGCTCTTCCAAGTTCGGTCATAATTAATCACCGTTTTGAATACGATTAACAAAGAGTATTCAACGCCTCGGTCCTTGAGACTGGTAACCTTTCCGTATTCTCTTTCAATGAATTGCAACGTTGAATTTTTTTTCAATTGACGTCCAGAGAAAAACAGCGCAAGGCATCGCTAAGAGATTGTGAGCAGTTTAGGTGATTAATTTAATAGAACGTATGGCTCATCTTTCAACTGCGCACTAGGGAGCACAAATATGTATAAATTCGTACTTTAATAGGTACATATAAACACAGTGCTTGGTTCGTTGATGGAAAGATTTCTTCAAAGATACTGTTCTGTAAGGAAAAATTGTGCGGTATGGTGTGATTTCTTCTCAATATCTTAAAACACATGTACGGTCTTAAATTTAACATCAATAGCTGATAGGAGGATGCTTTTACTAAGGATTATAGAAGCTAGTACTTGCGGGAACTTAACCAAGGTATTTATGTTGATTCAAAGCGCGTGGCTTTGGCTATAACAAGTTCGTGGGTCCATCTTTAACCTCACCTTCTGGTATTAAAAATCATAGACACTATGCAAATCAGTCTTGTGTTTGCTCTTTTTAATGGCCAATGTAAAGATATTGGCCCGCAGCAGTGTGCGTTGATCTTGCTAACTGGTTTGGACCGACCAAAGTGCGAGAACCGTAAAGTTAGCTAAAAACAGATTATGAGAAGGGGCAGGTGAATTTGTGGCTAACCTATTATCAGAGGATGCCGAGCCGGAAAACCAAAATACATCGATTAGATTTGGCTAAAACAAACCAAACCCACAGCTGGGGTCCGAAGTGCGAAGGCTAAAATTTCCAGCTATATACATAAATACTTCGCTGGCCTAGCCCCCTATTTTTCGTTCTGAAAATCGCAATGTTTACAAATACCAAACTCCTAAATTTACCGGCTTATGGCACATGTAATTGAATCTGGATTTAAGCGGTGGTCATTACGCGATGATGCCTGCGCAGATGTTTTGAATTGACATTAGAGATTGAGAAGGCAGATTGGGCTACGTGCATGCCGCTAATCTGGGCAGCTCGGGGAAATATAGCCACGAAAATGCACACGACGACGGGAAAAAGCTCTGACGCAGCCGGCCCGCACGGTCTTAATCGATTTGTTTTCATTTTGGCAACTATGCGAAAGTTTTGTTAGTTTAAATCGAGTTACTCTAGCGTACGGACGTGTGCTCTTTGGCACTCCTCCACAGAAACCGTGTTACTAACAACGTTTTCGGGTTTATTCCGAAGAAAAGTGCAAGTCTAAGAGGCTGAACGGCGAGTCTATATTCGGAGAATCAAACAGGTTGGTTTCCCAGTTGGATTGACAGCACATAAGCTGTCGCTTTTAGCCACTTGTTGGGCAGACACTGCAACAGGATTTTGTCGTTATGACCAGTGTTTACGTAAAACCTCGAGTGTGAGAGCAAAAAATTCACTTTATGCAATTCTGCAAGAATTTTTCCTTCAGTATAAACTGTTTTCCTTCGTAGAAATTTCATTTCAAAAGCCTTTAGATCTCAGCTTCGGTATATGTATGTATGTAGCGTTCACTCTTCGGTTGTCAAGGTTTTGCTTGAGCGGTCACCGCATTAATCAGAAGGTTAAGTGAATACCCTCGTGAAGGGGTCTTTGGATTTCACCGTACATTGGCCAGTTTTTATGCGAAGGTACGCAGTAACCAGAGTGTCTCAAAAACCTTACGGCTTGCCTACCAATTTACTTTTAATATAAATGAGCTGTTAAATCGACCTCTCCTTAAGAAAGACCCTAATATAATTATATGTCCACTACAAATTAAACACAAATACTGATTAGCATTCAGCAGATTTCGAAATGAATTCACCCAATTCCTTTTCCTTCTTTATTTATTTGTCTTCAAACGAATTAATTTACTTTTAATTTGCATTTCTTCAATATGTGCATTGTGTCTGTTCCGCGGTGACAAAACTTTGACAGCAATTACTTATGGAATACGAATATGCAATTTGCCGTTTAAATTAAAATGTTTAATTTTCAAATTCACTCATTTTGTTGAGGTACACGCTGAGCAACTATATATGCACTGCTGAAGTCTTTTTATCAGATTAGAATCTGTGCAAGTCTTCAATTGGTGACATCTAAACTTTAGATTCTAAAAAACATTCACTTTAATATATAGGAGAAGGTAAATATAAAGTGGGGGTACATAATATAATTATTGAAAAGGTATTATCATCTTTTTTAGGCACAAATAACCTACAATTTAATAGCATTATTTTTTTCTAATTATTTTAATATAATATAATTTAATAATATAATTATTTTTTTGTAATTATTTTAAGATAACTTAACGCTGCAGTTTACAGTTTGCATTATATTACAAAGGTATTGATCTCCGCATCGACACCCGCCTTGGTTGTTATTTCTTTTAGGTTCTTCTAGTTCGCATGACGATTCATTTCTCTCATTTTTGCTAAGCGTAGCAGACCATCACGCTTTAGGAGCGTGATAGCGCTTTTCAACAATAACAATTGGAGAACTAAACTACTCTCCTATATTTTCTCTTTGCTTTCGCATACAAGCTCCCACGCCATCCAACAAAAACCAAGAGGCGACCATGCGGCGACATCTAATTTCAAGTTCAATGAGCCCCTTTGATAAATGTCTGATGTTCGCATTTTATTTGCCTATTTCCATTATGAGTTTTTGCCGGTTATCCATATTTTTGATTTTGTCCCATCCCATAAAATCACTCTCTCAAACTGTCTTTCTCTTCCTGGTTCTGTTGGTTTCCCCATGTCAAAAAGCTTTCCCTTGCGATCTGGTGTTTTTGCGTTAAAAATGAGTTCATTATCAGGGGCGGGACCTAGAATTTTGAGCAAGGGACCTCAGAATATTTGTAAACAAACATTCTGCAGGCCAAATCGAGTCATTAATATTATTTATTCAAAATACATATATTCATATATACAAATCTGGAAGTATTACGAATGAGTACAGGCCTTCAAACCTTACGGAACCCTCTTGCATCCGCTACTGCCTGTCACCATCTCTCTCTTTCCCTGTTCTAATCGCCTTTTTCTCTGACTAATTTCACTCAGCATCGTATGATTTTTTAAGCTCTGGCTTGACCACAGAGGTTCACGTGCCCCTTGGCTTATGTTAGGTTTCTATCTACGTAGGGTCGAAGTACACGCCAGCCTGTTTGCCGTTCGTTCGATGAAACCACAATTGGCGGGTGATTAACATGTGATTGGATCGCTTTGTCAGGTAGCGATAGATAAAGCCACGCCGCCATCACGCGACGGAGAGTTTAGGGCTGTTAGATTGGCGATTAGATTTGGCCAAAGTCGTCACTAGTCTCTCGTCTAGACTGGTCGAGGTGCCTAACCCTGACCTTAGCATTGGACGAATTCGCAGAGTAGTATCTTGGCCCAACTGGCCAAAATCTAATCTTCGATTGGAACGTACACCTGCAAAAGCGTAACCTCTCCGGTCTCCAATAATAAAAAGCTCTGGCGAGAGCCATAGAGAGCAAAAGTAAGCTTTTTCGCAACTGGCGGTATTCTTCTTCGTGCAAAACTTCCAAACACATCAGCAGTTTTAAAACTTAAGTTAGCCGGAGCGGCTTTGCTGGACGCAAATTAAACACATTTCTTGGGTGTAAACCAGGTACAAATAATGTATGTGTTTGTGTGTCTCCTCTATTGGAATTTTTTAAACGCGGACAAGTGATTTTAGTAAATACATATGTACATAGTTAGCAATTCCTGTTAATTTCCATGTGCACGTCCCATAAGCATGGATGTGTGTGTGTGTATTTGTGAATATATAGCAAAGAATGTCGAATTGGATTGCAAAGGAAACTTTCCATGCGAAGATTAAGCGGATCTTAACCTTGAGCCAAGGTTCCCAGTGACCCACAAGCATACATATGTATATATGTATATGTGTGGAAACATATCAGCATACACACACACCTGGCGCTTTTTCCCACACCGGCTTTTTCATTATTTATGCCGCGAGTCCTACGACAAGGACGCGTCCACACTGAGCGTCATATTGATTTTTAGCCGCCACCCGGCAATAAACATATAAATAATGCAACAATAGAGCCAGCTTCTGTGCCACGATTAATTTGATTAATTTTTATTATAAATTGTTGTTTGGTAAGAATTTGATTTGTTTAACTTTCTTATGATTTTTACTTTTAAATGGCCGAATCTGAGTTCTAATAAATCTCCCAAAAAAAAACCGAAGCTAATTAGATGGAAATCTTTAGAGGGTGACAAGTCATTAAGAAGCGACCCCTCTAAGCGTAAACAGCAGTTAAAGTCTCACCTCCTCGGAAATTGTGTCAAGTTCAGCTTGCTTGGCTAATTGCCCAATTCACCGCGTTGCCACACACACTAATTGCTATTTTGTTTATTTCTTTATGCCAGTAACTAACTAACCAATGCTTTTGTTGTTCTCTTGCAGTTGATTCAAGATGCCGCCCAACGCCCAGGCCGGTGCCCAGTCCATTACGGACTCGCTGATCGCTGCTGCGGCTAATTCCGCTGCCGATTCTCCGCCCAACAAGTTGCAGGTGGACTCTACGGGAGTGCTCTTTGAGTGTGATGTCGAGACCACCGATGGCGGGCTCGAAAAGGATATTACCACACTGAAGAAAGCGGAGAAGCGCCGCCTGAAGCTTGTCTGGCGCAACATCATCGCATTCGGATACCTACATCTGGCGGCCCTTTACGGCGCCTACCTTATGGTTACCTCGGCCAAGTGGCAGACCATTGCCTTTGGTGAGTCCAAAGATTCCCCAAAAACCAATACTTATTTATTGACATAGCTGTATGGGTATATTAAAAACTAGGGAAATTAGTGAGATAATTGCCTAACCCAAGCGTAGCTAAGCTTAGATTTACTCGAAAAATATTCTATTGTAAGTACTTAAAGTATAGCCACTTACAAACAAGTCAATTCCATTAAATCAAATTACTCAGTTGCAAAAACCCTTTCCTGGAACAAAATGTTTCTATTTGAACTGTGCCAGACTTTTCGCATGACTAATGTACGCAAAGCTAGAAACTAACTGGAAAATAACTCAAGCGGTGCTGACAATTGAGACATTATTATTAATATTATTAATTAAAAGAGAGATTCTTAGAAACGCACTTTCAGAAAATATTCTCTTTCCAATTTAGTTTTATAATTAAATGAGCTATGCAAATGTGGTATGGACAAAGTAAGCCTTGGCAACCATTGTCATCTTCCTGTCGCGTGCCGGCCGGGGGTTATCTAATAATTGATAACTGATAACCTTCCCGAAGTCCCATTTATAGACCTCTAGACATAACATTGCACAGAATGCTGATCGGCATTTGCCTAGGCGCATTTACAGTTACGTGCTGATATTTTCAATTGTCAATAACTCGAATATCTAGCACATAAAATGTGTGTTATTCTGAACGTGTCGGACATTCATGACTGACCATTTTATTAAAGATGTTACAATATACTACAACTCGTTTATAGTTTTCACTCTAATTAGCCAACTCCTGTATATGGACATGGACAGGGCCGACATGCTCTGGCATAGCAATCTAGTGTAGTAGAAGGCAGGGAGAATTTGTGGGAGTTGCAATAAAACTGAAAAAGTCGTTCAATACCTTTCATATGCCACAAACCGCACTGTGGACTTGGCTTCTTCGGTATTCGCTTACAATATTTACTTTCCGAATAGCCTTTGTCCCGTTCAATGACGCCCGTTTCGAAGTCAAAGGCTGGTGGTTTTAAATTAATTAAATGTGCAATTCAGCATTGTTGTTTTAAAAATCTGGCCCAAGTAAATGTGCCGGTTCGGTTAGTGTATTCTCTATGTGTATAAATTTCTTAGCCCACACAACTTTATTTAATGGAAAGGCTAATTTCTAAATATTTGTCCTGAATACATTATATAATTCGAAAAAAAAGTATTTCATGAGAGCAGTCCTCTTAAAAATAGAGTTGCATTTGGATTATTATTATAGTTTCCCCGGAATAATTTATTTGTACACTCAAAATTTGAAATATTTAGATTAATAATACATTCTTCGTTTTACTTTTTAGCTTATATCCTGTATGTAGTGTCCGGATTAGGCATTACTGCTGGTGCCCATCGTCTCTGGGCCCATCGCTCGTACAAGGCCAAGTGGCCACTGCGTTTGATGCTGGTTATTTTCAACACGATCGCCTTCCAGGATGCCGCTTATCATTGGGCCCGCGATCATCGCGTTCATCACAAGTACTCGGAGACAGATGCCGATCCACACAATGCTACTCGTGGCTTCTTCTTCTCGCACGTCGGCTGGCTGCTGTGCAAGAAGCATCCCGAAGTGAAGGCGAAGGGCAAGGGAGTTGATCTATCTGATCTTCGTGCCGATCCCATCCTAATGTTCCAGAAGAAGTACTACATGCTGTTAATGCCCATTGCCTGCTTTATTGTGCCGACCATTGTGCCCATGTACTTTTGGGGTGAGTCCTTCGTCAATGCCTGGTTCGTGGCCACCATGTTCCGCTGGTGTTTCATCCTGAACGTAACCTGGCTGGTGAACAGTGCTGCCCACAAGTTCGGCGGTCGCCCCTACGACAAGTGAGTATCAAAAACCTTTTGTTAACTCTTCGAGTGCCCACTTACTCAATTTTAAACGCTTTGCAGATTCATCAACCCTTCGGAGAACATCTCGGTGGCTATTCTGGCCTTCGGCGAGGGATGGCACAACTATCATCACGTTTTCCCCTGGGACTACAAGACGGCCGAGCTCGGTCAATACTCGCTAAATTTCACCACAGCCTTCATCGACTTTTTCGCTAAGGTTGGCTGGGCTTATGACTTGAAGACCGTGTCCACGGACATCATCAAGAAGCGTGTGAAGCGCACTGGCGACGGCACCCACGCCACGTGGGGATGGGGCGATGCGGATCAGCCAAAGGAGGAGATCGAGGATGCTGTGATTACACACAAAAAGAGCGAATAGGCACATGTTGGCAGAGTTGAGGGCCTAACTATGGGAGGGTTTTAGCAGAAAATCAATCAAATCCAAATAAAACAAAGAAACATAATTTTCCATTTTGCACATTGTCCGCGGAACCAATTTCCTAAAGCAACCCATTTAATTAATTCTAAGATAAAATGTTAATGGATAACTGTTTGTTGTATCTCGAAAACTTTATTCCATCTGTGTTAAGCCAGCTCTGGAAATGTTTTTATTTCGCTCTGGAATTGTTTTTTAAGCGAAACGCAAACTTTGTATTTATACATGCATATAATTGCTAAAAACCTGTAAATTGATGTACAATAGACGCAAATTGGAGCTTTTCATTCACTGTTATCTCGATGTCACATTTTGGAATCAATGAGAAATTTTCAGTTATTAAAATTAACACTTATATAAGCAAATTGAAGGGGAAGTTTCCGTTACAAAGAAAATACATACCTGCAAATGAAAGATTTTAGTATTTAGCGTAAGCCAAAAACAAAGAATAATCAAGAAACTACTAATATATAAATATATATTATAAAATAAACGATTAACGATCGATGTTATAATTTATAACACAACACGGCACTTTCACATATATACACACATATGATATTTCTTTGAACGTTATTAAATAAAATGGGGAAATCGCTTCTGGGTAATTGATCCCAGTCGGCCTTTCCACAACCTGAAAGCCTGTCTCAGTGCCTCATAAAATACTTTATCACAATACTCTATCACAAGATATTGAAATAGTTTAATATTTTTCCAAAAACATATCTACGCAACGGATATCAACAATCTTTTCTTATAATATTGTATTAAATTATAGATTTCTAAAAAAAATTTCGGTAACAAGGAAATATTATATTATCGAAACAATGGCAACAGTAAAGATACCGAAAAAGGTTAATAGACATGTCATTAAGGCCATCGACTTCCTGCAAACGTCAAGAACCGACTTTGTGCATGTTGAGGCTATACAGGATCAAGTGAGGCGGTCATTACGCTACACCAAGCCAGTTCGTAACTTGGAGGACGTTATAAATGATTCATTGAGGAAGCAGACGGAGCTTGGTTTTCTTACGCGATCTGGATCATCGAGGTACGCAATAAACCTCGCGTTTAGGGGACTGCGCTTTGACAGGAATGGCCATAAAATCAAGAAAATCGAAGTAAGTAGCGAGCCACAGGACAGTGTTGGTGTTGGAAAATTAAGGAACCGGCTTTCAATTTTATTTTTATTATCTTTTCAGGATTATAAACGAACGAGCGAATCCTTGACTTCTGACGAAATAGCCAAAGTGCGCAATATGCTTCACGGTGTTCAAAAGCCTGTGGTCAAGACGAGGCCAGGTGTAATGGCTGGAGCCTGTTGTAGAGGAAGACCACGCCGAAACTTAACTGTCCGGCCTATGAAACCCTTTGGAAACGGAAATCCTATCATATGTGATAAGTCTGTCATGAATATAGAAAAATTAAGCATACCAAAAAAGGTAAACAGGCACGTCTTTAAGGCAGTGAGATATTTAACTCACAGTGAAAACTGCAAATTTGTTCCCCTTGATAAGATTAAAAGCGAGGCAAAATGGACGATGATAAATTTGAAACCTGTAAAGGACATAGAAACAGTCATTGAACATTCGCTAACAAATTTAAGCAATATGGGAGTGCTGTCGGAGCGTCTTGGATCCTACAGACTTAATCGTGTGCAATCTCTTCGTGCCGATTCTTCTTTTGAAATATTTGGCAAAGTCTCGAAATCTTTTTTTTATGGAACGCCCATGGATTCAAATGTGAGGCCGGTTGCAGGCGTCATTGAAATGGCGCCTAGAGTCGGAAATGCTTCTTCGATAGAACTTAGTGGCGATCCCTTCCATCCGTCTCTTGTGACCGCAGAACCTGATGAATCGCAATATATTTCATATATGAACGGAAGTGAAATGCTTTTCGATAAGCCAATGTCGGAGCAAACTTCCTTGGTTCCTATTATTATAGATTCAAGGGCGACTGAAGGAGTTTTTGGAGTGGATCCCAATGCCGAAAATGTTTCTTCGATGGAATACAGTGGAGGTCCTTTCCATGAGCCCCTGGTGACTGGTGAATCCCTCTACAAGGAAAAACAAAGTGGTAATGAATCGGCAAATAATTCATATATGAATTCAATTGAGTTGCCTTTAGAGGAGCCATTGACAGAACAAACTTCTTCCTTGGATACTATTTTCGATTTCAGGGTGCCTGAGAAAGTCTTTGGAAGAGAGCTCAATGTCGAAAATGCTTCTTCGACTGAACACTGTGGCATCCAGTTCTCCCAGGATATTCATAGTGCCCATAAAGAACGTGAAATAGATTTACATGCTTCCTTTGCACGAGCAGCTCAAAGCTTCCATGAATCATATCTACAATCTGATTCAAATCAACGTCAAAGTTTAATCCTTCGAGAAGCTAACGTACCTACCATAATTGGAGGACAATTTTCCCCTTTGACTAGTGATATAGATTTAAATATCAGGCCGGTTGATGGCATCTTTGGAACGGCACTTAGTGTCGAACATTCTTCTTCTATAGAACTAAATGGAGGTCCTTCCCTTGTCCCTCTGGTGAACTCAAAATCTTTCTCGCAGCAAATTGAAAGTGCTGATGAATCTCTAAAAAGTGGATATATGTTTTTAGAAGAGCCTGTCTCGGACGATTTAAAGGTTTCTGTCTGTCAAGGAAAGCAATCAGGTTCTTACCTTGGAGGAAGCCCAACTGCGACATTCGCTAATGCTGTAACTGAAGACTCTCAAAAGGAGAAATCGTCGACTTACATCCTAGCAGAGCAATCTTCCTCCTTGGTTCCTATAATTCTAGATTTTAGGGTGTCTGAAGGAGCCTTTGGAGAGGTACCCAATGTCGATAATGCACGCTGCGACATTCCTTTCTGCCAGGAAATTGATAATGCCCATATAGAATGTGAAATGGATGTAAGAGCAAGTTCGCAAGATGTCAATGCTTCCTTCTCACGAGCAGCTCAAAGCTTTCAAGAATCATTGCTACAATCAAATGAGACTCCAACTTTATTCCTTCGGGAAGCTACCTCAGAAGCTGAAGAGTCCGCCGACATATAATATGCGGATACAAAAACTTTCAGCCAAACAAACGCCAACAAATTTACGATGTATTTAGATATATTTTTGATTTATGCTACCACCATTGGTTTCGATATATCGATAGCCAGCTTTCGTGAGTGCTATCAAAAAACTTTGTGTTTATTTTCTCAGTACTCTTACACTAAAAGTCCAGCAAATTATGGCTTCATTCTGTACCAGACCTTTTAAATTTTTTGTTTGGTATAAAAAAATAAATAAATAAAACAAATATTATCTATCGATCTTTTCCTTGTTAGTGCCGTATTTGTTCTTCACGCTTAACGATAACATAACATGGGATATATGTTGCCTTATTTGTGTGTTGCCCTGCTTCGGAGTATTATAATTTAGTAAACATTATTTGCAATAGAATATGCGCCTGTCGGCTTGGGGTTACCAAAGACCGCCGTACTCTCACTCTTTTTATTTGTGCGCCGCTCCAACGACTTTTCCATTCAACTCTCAACGGTCGACTCGTAAACATTGCATTAACTTTCGAGCTCTGTGTTTTCGTTTGAGTTTTTGCGTGTTTTTATTTATACCCATCTATCTGCTTGAGTTATTGTGTTCGCGCTGTGATAAATAGATGCGGCGCTATCTGCATTCTACCGTTCGCTGCGTTCCATTCGTCAATTAAGAGAGCCAGCTGAGTTCACGCCCTCTTCTCTTCCTCCACACCGTCCCGCTGCTCCCACCGAATGCAAATGCAGTGAGCCGCGCGGCAAGTTCATTTAATTCGATTTGATTGCATTAAACTCGGAACGGGCAGGAGTCAAATCACAGCATCAGGATGGATATAAAATTCCTAATGATTCTCATCCTGGGCTTCGGCTTCATGTTCGTCTTCACGGCATTCCAGACCATGTGTAACATTGAGGTAAGTCGCCAGAGTGTGTGGGTTTCCCTGAGTGCGTGGGTGTGCGCTCTCTTCGTGTGTGTATGTATGCGTGGGCGTTTGAGAACATCCTTGCCATTGGAATACCGTCCTTGTCCTTGCCAATAGACATCGCAGTGTGCCCTTCGACCCAACCACCCAACCCCATTCAAACGTCACAGGATGTCGCCGCCACTCAGGCAGGCGGCCATTGCTGCGCCCTCCTAATAGCCCCTCGATTTGAGGGAATGTAAAGTGTCGGGCGAGTTTTTGGATTGCAATACCGATTTAATGTACTGCTCAAAGGTCATGACAAGGGGCGGATGCAGAGATGTACACTTTAATATATTCCTACTTCTTTACTTATATTTAACTAAGGCGTTTTTTCTATTCCATGAAATACAAATTTCCGTTGGACTCTCGTTAAATAAAATTATTTATTTCACTGACAAAAACGAATGAATTTGTTCTTATCATCAGTAACTTTGAATACATTCAAATAGAAACTTTATTTTCCTTCTTTTTAATCCATGGTTCAAATTCAGAATTTGTTAGCTCCCAAAACAGCCCACAATTGATAAGGCATAGAGAGCACTTAGAAGCGCGTCATCTGTCACAGAACACTTATCTTTATTATTATGCAAATAGATGTGATGAAGCCATAGAGTCACAAAAGTTGACCTAAATAAGGGAATTAGACTCGCCGATATTCCATACAATTAGCCCTCAATAAATAATGCTTTGTTAGGCCACCGAGTTTAACTCAAAAGTTCCAACTCTATAAAACGTTAGGGCACAAAGATGTAGACAATAATTTTGTATATATAAACTATTATGTTTATTACTTTATCTAATTTATTTCTTATATTATTATAAATATAAAGAGTCACTAAAATCATCTTGTTTTTGATTAAGTCGCATCTGGCCTTGGCCAATCAATAAGTATGTCTTTGTTTATTTTAAATAACATTCTAAACACATTCTAAAAATTAATATATTCACCAACTGATAAATGCTTTGAATTAGTATTTGTTCTGCGAACCACCCAATGAGGTTCCCATTAATAAACAGATTAGAGGATTTATATCACTCTTTCCTAGTAATCAAGTGACAGCGATTAGCTAATAAACGTTTGCAAATAATTACAATGCAGCAACAGTTGGCATTCATGTGTGTGCGTTATGGATTTATGGATAATCATAGAGGCATAGATAACCCCATTCACTTGTTGCATTATAACGGCTCACTTCGTTGATTATTTATTGTGAGTAATAAAAGCCGTAAGATCAAGGCCACGCCAGGCAAAAATAAAACCAGAAAACAGACCAACCTACCAACCTGTGCATATACAATGTATATCCGATACGCACACAGATCGTGAGAGTGGATTAATTAAGCAACTGGATTGTCTGGTAGTCGCAAGAAAATGTTCTTTTCACGTTTATCTCATCTGGTTACGAATGCGAGCCAGGCGAAACTCGAAACCCAAACCGGCCACCACAAAGTTCGTTTTTGTCATTGTTTTGCATTAAAAGCACATTTTGAAAAGCATTTTGTTATGGTTCAATGGACTGTGTGAGGTGCCCTCCTCTGATATATACCACAAAAATTTGTGCGGATCGAGTGAAGCTTTGTAACTGTTCAATTTGCCACTTATTACCTTTGTTGTGATACGAATTTTTGTTGGCTTTATGTTTTTGTTATGGCCTTTCTGCTTTGGTAGCGACTCATGCGCAGTATTTTTGTTTCCTTTTTGTCCAGTCCCCTGCCCTCTAAACGTTGAAGATATATAAAAGAAATAAGAAAAAGAATGTATTAATTAATTATTAATAAAAGGAATCAAAGTATAGTGGATGCCATGTATATCTTCAAGATTACTCAGCGTGAAATATTACGTATACGCATACCTTAAGTAGAATTTTATTCTTCCCGCCATTTCTTAAGTTGAATAAACTCGGAAAAATCTGTTTAACTGTTCTTTAAACTCCCAAAAAAAGTCTTAAAATATTTTTATGAGTAAAGTGATAAGTACATCCCAGTTTTCTTTCTGTGCACTTAGTGTTTCTCCTTATAAACGATTTACTATGGCCGTCGCAGCAACAAAAGCAAAAGTGACTTGGAATTCCAAGCAGGGCGTGCTTTGGCGTAGTTAGCCAAACTTATAGACCGGGCAATATCGAGCAGGCGACCGATCGATCGGCGAGTCTTGGCCTATTAGACAGCAATTTTAAAGCGAGGCCTTGGCTCATATGGCGCAATCCGTCGCTGAAAGTGGCAGGGAACCCAGAACGCTTTCCGGCTGATTGCGCAATCGAAATCAAATGCTTTTCAGCAAACGCGTCAACGCCAGCTCTTTCAATGTCATTGCAATTGCAAGTTCGCCGCCGCACACACGGCCCGCCAGTCGTCCCAGCCCAAGGCCACCTCGGCCAGGTTGGCCAACATATGTACATGCATACAAACGAACAAGACGCCAGAGAGCATAGCGAGCATACTCGCAGTAATATATAACAAAACAGCCGCTAGGCGCCTCTGCTTGCACAATAGAAAACAAAAAACGAAACTAAAACTAAAACTGAAACCAAAAACAAAAAGTGGGTGTGCGCCGACGAGCCCACCACTCACTGCTCACTGCTCCTGCCCCCTAACCGGGCCCACTGGCTGCACCAGCTCGGCTTGTGTTCAGCCATGTCTAGGGGAAAGAGTTGAGATGCAAGTCTAGCTGAAAGCACCGAAAGAGCCTAACACCCTTTTAAGGCGGACTGAAAATGATTGTTCAATAAGAAACGTTAATTATCCTTTTAAAATAATTAAATATTTCTGACAAACTGATTCCTAACCAACATTTGCTCTTAGGTATACGTTTTCACATCGCTTGCTTACGTTATTTCAATATAGTTATCATTCATAATTATCATAGTATATTTGTACATATTTTTAACGCTAAAAATATAAAATTACTCAAGGCTAATTTCAATATCAATCCTCCTGCCGACCAAATCTTATGGTTTGATCAAGACGGTCAAGTTAAATTCAATTCCATTTTTTTTCACCTGTTCGTTAAGATTTTATAATAAGGTCCGATGATTTCGGCAAAATGAGCCTTGAGATAAAGAAAAACCTATTTGATTTTGGGGAATTTACTATAAAAAGGAACCAGAAGCTAACAGACTTAGTCAGGACTCCCTGATCCCCTATGACAATAAATATAAACCAACGAATGAAGATGCCAATTTTGACTATTAAATACAACAAATATAAAATCAAAGCAAGAAAACAGGCCCATAGTTACAACTTGTATATAATTCTTTTTAATGTAAACTTAATGCAAAAGTCGCCATACCCTCTTACAATAAAAATTCAAACTCGTTTTGAGCATTTTTTAAGTTTTTTCGTGAGTTGTTGTGCCAGTTTCTTTTGCGTAATAAATAAACAACTAAAGCAGGCGATCAATTTAATAAGTTGTTCGATGCATTCTCCTGCAATTCCGCGTATTCGCACACGACTTTCTTTATTGCATTCGAAACTCGAAGTCGGCTTTCTTTCGGCATTTATTTGCTCAAAACTTGACCCAATTCCCCCCGGGTTAGGCCGTCGTCCCTCAATCGGAATAATAACAAGATCATTCAGTAAGCTGATAAGGTGTGATTGCACTTGAAACGATTTCTTATCACAACCGCCTTACAGTCGTCTATAACATTTTGGTTTTTATGCTTGAATATACAGGGCGCCATAAATAGTACTAATATATGACATTTAAGATGTACTCATGAAATCGAGAGCAGTTTAGAATATTTGCGAAAGTCCCCTTAGCTGAATTAACAAATAATTTCCGTAGATAGTTCCGGCTTTTAGTTCCTGCATTCCATTCAGTCAGAAGGTCATAATTGTAATTTATTTTTCTTAAAACGGCTAAACAAGCAGTTCCGCTTTTCGCATATTACTTGCTTTATATCGTTTCCGATCAAAAGTCTATATAGGGAGTGACACCCGTTAATTACTGATAATGCAACTCTCGAGTTGGACTTCAAAATGGGCACGAGGACCGCACCAGATTCGCGCCAGCGCCACTTAATTGATGCAAATGGAAATCCGATCCGAAATCGTGTCAGAGTCAGAATTTAGCGCCGAGATAACGATACTATTCGCCGGCCGCTTACTGAGATGCGTCCTTTGGAATGGAAAATTTTAGAACTCGACCGCAAACGTGTTTCGCATGTGTCTATGCAGCTAGCTTGTAATTTTCCATTCATGCATTCATTCACATTGATCAGACGCAAGAATTGCAATGTTGCACTTGAATCTAGTTGCAGACATGACGCCAAGGCGTGCCGTGCCGCCCAATCTCCGAGAATTCTATCTATTACAGCTGCGGTTAATTGAAAGTATTTATGATGTATTTAAATAATAATATGTATAGCAAAGAACATTGTCTATTAAGGATGAATAAAAGTAATTACCTATTAGACAGAATCCTTTCTGTTTTTAGAAGTGCAATTTTCAAGTTCAGCTAATTTAATAATAATTCCTGCATAAGTATTAAGAAACCAAAATGAAGTAAAGTGAAAATATTAAACTAAAGTATCAATATATTAAATTCATTAATTTTATTCTATTGGCTTGTAGGCAACCATTCGTATCCGGACAGGAAATACCTGTACGATATGTACTTGAACCGAGAACATGTTTTCCGTATAACATTTTAAGCAACGAAATAAAAAAAAAAACAAATAATAATAAACAAATGCCTTACGGACGGTTCATTGGCATGCAGGCTTCGAAAGGTGTCTGGCACGTTTCCCAAATGCTAATCCGATTCGATCCCGTCTCTTCTTCAACAGAAAACCATACTGGACAGCATTTCCAAGGAGGATGAGAACTTCAAGGGCGAGGGCTACACCAGCCTGGCCATCATCTACCTGTTCTTCTCGCTCTCCAACTGGCTGGCGCCTTCGTTCATTTCGTTCACGGGTCCCCGCGTGGCCATGGTCGTGGGAGCATTGACCTATACGTGAGTAGAACCCCGCTTAGGTCGCATAAAGATTCAATTCTTAACGATTCTCATCCTGGCAGGGCTTTCATGATCACCTTCATGTTCCCCTCAACGGTTTTGCTGTACGTGGGCAGTGCAGTGCTGGGACTGGGGGCATCGATCACTTGGACGGGCCAGGGAACCTATCTGGCGCGCTGCAGCGAAACGACAACTATTTCCCGTAACTCTGGTGTCTTTTGGGCTCTGCTGCAGTGCAGCATGTTCATTGGCAACCTGTTCGTGTACTATCAGTTCCAGGACAAAACCGTCATCGACAAGGAGACTCGGAATTTGGTCATCGGAGTGCTTACGGTGATAGCTATTTTGGGCATCGTCTTTCTGGCCGCTCTGCGATTCATGGCCGATAATGCCGAGCACGATAACGAGCTGGAGCAAAAGCACACGGGATGTGGACAGGCCATGTATGCTCTGAAGTCGGCCGGACAACTGTTCTGCACCAAGAAGATGCTGCTTCTCAGCCTGGCCTTCTTCTATACAGGTGGGTTAGATGAGGGGTTTCCTTCAACTTATTTAAATAAAATATTTTCATTTTGCTTTTCCAGGACTGGAGCTGTCATTCTTTAGTGGCGTCTTTGGTTCCGCCATTGGATTCACAACGAAAATAGCCCAGACACCGAAGGAGATCGTTGGCCTGGTTGGCATTTGCATTGGAGCCGGCGAGGTCTTTGGAGGTGGTCTCTTTGGCATACTTGGCAATAAGACAACAAGATATGGACGCGATCCCATCGTCATTGCCGGCTATATAATGCACATGGCGGCCTTTTTCATGACGTTTATCAATCTGCCGAACAGCGCACCGTTCAAAGATACCAACGATATATCCTACCTGGATCCGCCTAGCGCCAGCATTGCGCTGGTCTGTGCCTTCCTGCTCGGCCTGGGCGACGCCTGCTTCAACACCCAGATCTACTCAATGCTGGGGGGCGAGTATGTGAACAACGCGGTGGGGGCTTTTGCCCTGTTCAAGTTTACCCAGTCCGTAGCGGCGGCCATCAGCTTCTTTTATTCCTCGCACTTTGGGCTGTATGTGCAGCTAGGCATATTGGTGGTAACCGGAACCATCGGCACCATCGCCTTCGTGTTCGTCGAGTGGGGCTTCAAGCGGCAGCACCGGGAACAGGAGGCTCTGGATAAGTAATCAATCAGTAATCCCACCTATTAAGGTATTAGGACTAGGACTAGCCACTATTGTCCACGTTTGTTGAATTCCTCGGAAGTGCGCTGAAACTGTGCGACTGCGTCGTCTTCCTAGACAATAACTGTTAAGTGTTGTTGTGCGCTAGCGTTGCTATATTGTACGTAATGCGTATTTTAATGTTAGCATTCCAAAACGTAATTATAATCTAGTTGTCTATGTTTTTATATGTGTGTATTATATACAGTATATGTATGTGAGTTTATTTATTTTAAGCAGCGAGTGTGCAAATGTAAATGAATAATTAAAGCAACAGATTTTGAGTATTAGTAAGAAGGACAGCTGTGCAAATACAAATGTAGATGACGTTTTTCACAACGGAAGAATGTTGCTTTATTTCAGTTGCAACGTGAAGCTGTTGGAAAATTGTAGAGCAAAATTACGTTATAATTTAGAGAAATTGACAGACTTGAAAATGCTCAAGGAATTTAAGCAAATTATTCGAAGGCGTGCACGTTATTTAGAAAAACCTCCACAGGATTATGCTAATATTAAGTTAAAACCCAATCATTCGCAATTTCTATGTTTTGGCTTACATTTAGAAAATAAAAAGTGTGAGCTCAAATAAATATGTATTTTATCATAATAATAGTGTGTTTTCTTTATATTGGTAAACTATTTTTGTTTTGAAGGGAAGTTGTTGATATAAGTCAGAGAAAAACAACAGTGCAACAACCGCTGCATTATGTTTTTTGGTATATTTTCACTGAAGTCTGATGATTATTTTTGATGACTAGAAATCAATGAAAAATTAATCATTACTATTAAAGTTTTTTAAATATATCTTATACTAATAACGGTCCCTGTTAAAAATTGCGTTTAGCAGCAACCATCGGATTACTAAAGATTAATCGATAAGTGTACGCAAGAATCGATAAGCAACAGCCCTCACTTCGACCATCACTAAAGAAACCCAATCAGAAGTTTCTGCAACCAGCAAACTAAAGAAAAACATGAAAAATGGCCAAGAATAAATCGACGGTGTACCTGGGCTACGACGATGAAGAGGTTACAGCCAAGAAGGAGCAGTTCCTAAACAGCTGCACCAACAAAATCGGCGGCACCCCCGTAAGAAATGCTGTGACGCGAGCGCCAAACGGACAGCTGATAATTGAAATTGATTTTTACCCTTAGGATTGGCCCAGACACGAGGTGACCGTTCCGGTCTGTCCGCTGTGCGGCACCGTGCGTCCACTGATTGTGCAGATGTACGCGCCGCTGGACCGTTCCCAGTTTCATCGCAGCCTGTACATATTCGGGTGCGTGAGCCCCTCCTGCTCGCAGAATGCCAAGAGCTGGGTGTGCGTCCGCACCCAGCATCTGGAAAACCAGTTCGAAGTCATTAGCGAGCAGTCGCCCAAGAAGCCGTCGCAGAAAAAGTCAAAGTCTAAATCCAGTGGCCTGCAGGCAGTGAGCTGGTGCAGCGGAGCGGACGACTGGGGAGACAGCTTGGCCAGTGGTCTGGCCAAGACCGAGGACGAGGCTATGGACATCACTGCCGACGACGACCAAAACGAGCGGAATGGCAACGTGCGACCCAATGCCCTGCAGTACGCCAAGGGCGATATGCAACTGGACGAGCCAGCCAAAGTCGACCTGGGAAAGACTAGCGGCGGCGATGACGACGACGACGAGGACGAGAGCACCTCGGTGGAGAACGACCTGATCTTAGGGTTTCATCAAATTGCCATGATTTCGCCGCAGAATGCCGAAGACGATCCCAACGCAAACTGTGCAGCGGCCGCCGCCCCCAGCGTGGATGGTGACGGAGCCAGTGCTGCTTCCGCAGTCATTTGTGCTGAGATAGAGAGTCCCGAAACGGATGTGGTGCTGATCGACACTCCCAAGAAGCCGGAACGCGACCTGATCGCCCTGTTGAAGCACACTTCGCAGCCACTTTCGCAAATTAAGGACCTTACATTAAAGTCCTACTACATCGCCGTGGATGTAGAGAGCAAGACCCGGGTGGAGGAGTACGAGCACTATGGTGGCACGCTGTCCATGGACCACATACGAGATCTATACCAAGAATACAAGCTCAGGGACGAAAGTGCAACCCATTCGCCAACAGGAGTGGCCGCAGGATCCGCTGTGGAGGCTGGGGACGAGCACGAGGCTTACGAGAAGGCGCTGCCCGCTCACGGCGACATAGTGTTTCACAACTTCATCACCACCATCCAGCAGAATCCTGGTCAAGTCTTGAGGTGAGCATTTCTAATTAGCATATACAAGCCTTAGCTTTATTGTGTCTTTATGACAGGTACTCCCGAGATGCTCTTCCGTTGCTGGTGGCCCCACTGGCGGAACCGTTGCCCAAGTGCCAGAACTGCAGGGGCGAGACGATCTGCGAGGTGCAGCTTCTGCCCACACTTATTCCCAAGCTGCGATTCCAGCTTAACGGTTGCAATGCCCCTATCGAATATGGCAACGTGCTGGTCTTCACCTGTCTTAAGAGCTGCTGGGACACGCCCGACCAGATGCGCTACGAGCACGTGGTGGTGCAGTCCGAGACCTAGATGAACCCCAAATCGCTGTAGCTGCTATAGTTGCAGACTTTTGCAACGAATTTTAACCGTAAATTGCGAAGGAAAAGCTAAGCTTCTCAATATTGTCCTAGGAAGATTTTACGCTCTAGTTGTTAAGAACGTTGTACGCTTTTAGACACGCTACTCCGATGAGGATAGTTGCTAATAATATCTCGTTATTTCCTCTCCCCTCTAAAAGGGTTTCAATTTCACCGTCTTTTATTTCTGCAGCATTTAAAACGAGAGCAGAAAGCTAATTCTAACTTAAACTAAAGGCGCATCCGCATCGAGGTGGTAGCTCTTCACCGCCGAGAACCATAGCGGCGGATACTTGGCGTCCGTGAGGTCGAACTCTGAGCTGGTATCCACTTTATTACGCTTCTGGACGAGAGTGTAGTGGGACCACACCAACTGGGCGCAGCGGCGGCGTTTCGGTGAGTTTGCGATGCGCAGCTCAATCAGAAATTGCGCAGAGTCCTCCTCCAGTGGCATGATGCTGCCTCGCCTTTGCCTGTGTCCCGTTCCCCGGGCCTGTGATTTTTGCAGCACCAATGTGACTGTGTCGCCATATAGCCGATACCGTCCTCGTAACACATCGGCACGCTGTACGTTGTGCAGGTGCTTTAGCTTGTTAACGCCCTGTGCTGGCTCGTCGGCGCTTGTCATCATCAGCACCTTGCCGTCAGGCATAAAGCGAATGTAGCGGTAGTATTCCACTAGCTGCACAGGGCGGTAGAACTGATCCTGAAAGCTATTCTCGCCCATTCGCAGGTACGTTGTCTTGCTGATGTAGCAACCGTTGAAATGCACCCTCTCCCGCCGGATGAACATGTCGCGCCAGGAGTAATAGACATGGCTGCTGCCAGAATCTTGGGCATCTAAGGTTCCAACATTGTGGCCCCATACTCTGAAATAATCCAAATGAGCATAACTTAGAGATCTGCAATCTAGGAATCCTTACTTGATACAAGCTAGCCTCCATAGTTCATCATCTCGGGCGTACACATAGAATCCCTTGCAGACGGCGGCGCACTGCTCCAGGGAGCGCATGTCCAGCTGTGCAGACACTACCCAGCGCAGGATACGCATCACAATCTCGGGTGGCAGATCCGAGAAGTGCAGTCCCGTGGACAAAACGCTGGCATCACGGCTGGACGCAATCATTTTGCCTCTGTATATGCTGTCCTGATGCAAGTCGTGCTGGAACTTATCAAACAGATTATCCAACTCTTGCTCCGCACCGTTGTCCGTGGCATCTGGCTGGCCTAGATCCAGCTGCTTGGAAAAGTCGCCGGCCAGATTGTGGAACTTTTTGTTGCTGACCATGTCGTGGGTAAGTTTCTGCTGTTCGTAGAACTTGAATTCGATGTCGGGCACGATCTGTGTGGCCTTGCGGTAGAAGGGTATTGCGTCGTAGACCTTGCCGCGCTGTTCCAGCTGTACGGCTGTACGAAAGAGGCTCTCCGCCTTGGCCTGCAGCATGTCCGCTTCGCTGACATTAGAGTTCTGCGTCGTTCCCGAGCCTGGCCTGTGTCCAGGGTGTTCATGGGCCAGCTCCCTTTGCCAGCTCTCTCGGAACTCATCGAGGGCACTTATACTGGTGCCACCCTCGTCGGGCGCCTCGCCGTCCGAGTCCACGTCCGACATGGCTAAAGTAAAACTGGTCTGGGAATGCAAATGCAAATGGGATCGTAAAAATAGACCGCTGGCACCTTTATCTGACGCAATTCTAACCTGAAAGATCTTAGTATTGGTCGAAATAGGAAGATGGGAAGGTGCGAACGGAAAACGGATTTATAATGAAGGGCCGCGCGTACTGCTGATAGTGGCCGCGGGCTTCACCCCAGAATTTCGAAGTCGTTCGCAACTGGGAGCAACATGTGGCCATTGGTAAGACCCCAAAGATTAAGTTTATTCAGATACGGCAAACGGGAACACTTCTACCTGTGTAAACTTATTGTGCAGTGTGGACAGAGCGTCGCATGCCAAAATCACCACTGATAGTGCCTCCAGTGATAAGGAACAGATTTGGAAAAAACGTAGCTAAATTAATCTTTTAAAATGATCAAATATTATAACTATTATACATTAAAAATACCCAGGACAAGACAAGAGTCAAAAACCTATTTTGACAAATTTGAAATTTTGATATAATCGAATAATTTAATCGTAATCGATCAACAGCTGACAGCAACGCGGTTTTGTTTTGTTTCGTGCATTTGTTTATAGCCGCATTTTCAGCTTGTGAACACAATTTACGATTAAAGTGACAGAACTGCTGCAGTTACCATGTCGGCGGACTATTCGCATCTGTGTTCCGCCATCCTGGAGCAGTGCTTTGGCCAGGTTGTACAATCGGTGGCCGACTGTCTCTTTTTGGCCAATACGCGAACGCTAGGGCAACTGGTCAGCGCCACCAAGCTATCTCGTAAAGAAGTGGGACTGGCGCTGGCCGTGCTCGTCAAGTTCCGTCTTGTGGACTTCGAGGCCTCCAAACTCAATTCCTCCCTTGCTGAGTACGCACTCCGGCGCGAGGATATCATCTGCCTGCTTCGGTATCCGCGGTAATTGTGTATTAGGGCTAGAATGCTGCCGTGAGGCTGTTTAATTACAATTTCTGATTTCAGTTACGTTCACCTGGTCCAGACAAAGTACGGAAACGTGGGTGCCTCCATCGCCGAGGAGCTGATCAATTCCGGATCGGATACGGCCAGTGGGATACTAATCAAGTGCCTGACCGAGGGCGAAAATAAGACAGAGAGTCCGGAATCCTATAAGAACACCTTCCTCACAATGATTACGGATCACTATATCATTAAGAGGCCCGAGCTTCTAGTGTCCGATGATCAGGATGAGATAGTGCCGAAATTCGAGAGCAATGAGTGCGACTTTTTTCGGCATCCTAATATCGACCTTCAGTTGCTGGACAAGATACGCAAAGGTGATGCCACCCTGGCAGAGGCCAAGGACAACACTATGGTGTGGAACCTCAACTATGATCGCTTTCATCAGGACTTCAGGGACGCCATCATGGTAGACGCTATTGAGCGCAAAATGGGCGAAAATGCAGCCGAGTGCTTCCGGTTTATACTGAAAATCATGTACAACACGACAGATCCGTGGCAGCGGGTGATAACTTATTGAATTATATCCTTTACATTATATTTTTAAACGTGTTTTGTTCTAGAAACTTTCCAACCAAATAACCTTCGTGGAAATTAAGCAGGCCATCGAGAGGAAATCGAATAATCTGGATCTAATGAAGTACTTGGACCAGTACATAAGCTTGTTAAGTAATATAAGTCTAAGCTTAAACTAATTGAATATTTGAAATAACTTATATTGTGCATTTTCAGCTGACGATTCATTAGGGTTCTTTAAAAGAGTGGGCGACATGGGCGGCGGTCTGTATGTCGTGGATATGGAACATGCCTTCGAGTCGCTTGCCTTTGCCTGCGTTGAGTCCGTCATCACGGAACGTTTTGGATCGAAGGCTGCCCGCATCTTTCGTGTAATTCGCTTCAAGAAATACATCGAGCAAGAGGATCTGCAAAAGGAGGCCATGATACCCTCTAAAGAGGCGAAATCGTTGGCCTACAACTTGTTCCAGGAGCAGTTCATTCACGTGAAAATCATTAAAAAGCCTGGTGGTGGCAGCAATGGTCCCGCCAAAGCGTTTTATCTTTTCCAGGTCAAAGAAAAGGACGTAAGTAAATCGTTTATAATACTTTGGTGCTTTACTATGTAATCCTTGCACTATAGACGGTCAGAATGCTGCTGGATGCCAGCTACAAGTCGCTCTACAACACCATCGAGCGATCCAACTTTGAAAAGAACGAACACAAGGGCCTCATTGAAAAATCCCAGAGGCTGGACAGCATAGTGGAGACAATGAAGGAACGTGGTGATTCCGAAGAATATATTGCTGAGGTCCGTGTTATTTCCAACTGAAATTCCTTTCTTATCGACATTAATGCTTTCAGATTGTGGAGACTTTTACGCCACCCGAATGCGAGATCCTCAATAAGGTGAAGAACAGGATAAAGACATTGTCAAAGGCTGAACTCACCCTGGACGATACCATTTTTCTGCTGCAGATGTATCAACATCATTGCACTACGCTGCCTACGGGAATTCGAAGGTTTAAATAAAATGTATAGGTACTTTATATGATTGTCTTGGTTTATTTTGAAGATATTCCAGGGGCAACTCACGCTGTAAGGTGTATAAGATTCAAGTTTATTAAAACACACAAATGCGATATTAAATTACTGTACGCTTAATCACAGGCTATATATAATAAGGTATGCTTTGGATTTCTAATTACTTTCTGGAGTAATTACACTGCGCTTCCTGTGTACAATCCTCTGTTCGCGATGTTCCTTTTGCAACTTTATGAAATGCTGTTCCAGGGCATCGAAGTCGATACTACTCTTATACTCCAGCGAATTTCGCTCATCTCTGCGGGATAACATGAAAACTTTTTAAGACACGATTCGGTATCGATGGGGGGTTGAATTCTTACATGGGGTTGTGGCCCCAGTAGTTGGGCACACACTGCAGGCGATTGCGAAGGGTATCGAAGGCTTCGGTCTGCGGCAGCAGCATAAGGATGCCAAACAGGGCGTGAGCCAAGTACTGAGCGTCCACGCACTTGTTCGCCTTGGAGACAAGGGTAAGGCGCAGAGGAGCAAAGATCGGAGACTCTATCAGCTGGACTAGTTTGTCTAACTCGGTAAGCAACTCCATAGTTATTTCGACATCAGCGCTGAAATTGGTTTATTCGATAATATTTGTCAACGTTCGCACTTAAGGACTTACAATAACGTGACCAAATGGGAGACATGCTGGTAGCTCTGGGCCAGTAGACACAAAGACAGTGTCGATACGGGGCAGTGCGCCCAACTCTTGTACAAACATTGAAAGAGATCTGCAGACTTTTCATTGGAAATATTGCGCAGGCTGGTTCGCAATTCAAAGAGCTCCGTTGAAGTGAGAAGAATAATGTTAAGCAGGCGCACCATTGTAGAAGCGAACTTCAAGTTGGTCACCTCCTCGGCTATGATCTCGGCAAATGTGCGGTATATATATTCGGGATTCAGCAGCACGCAGAGTTTTCTGATTAGTAAATATTTAATTTAATTATTTCAGGTTTTAATGCGTGAAGTTACCTTATGATAAGACTGGCTCTGTTTTCCAATATGAGTTTTTCCTCGCTGAACAAGTTCAGCAAACTTAATAGAAACTTCCGATAGTGCGTCTTCTTGAAGTCGTTTAATTCTGTTAGGGACAAGCATCAGTCAACATAAGTTTCTGTTAGAGAAAGAACATACCTTTAGTGTCCTGTGAATTTACAATTTCCGCAAGGACGGATAGACTTTGCAGTACAACCTCATCGGAGTTATCAGCCAGCGTCGACATTAAATTGTTATTTAAATTGGCGGCATGCACAGACATCTCGTTGGGGAAGTTGGTGAACAGATGATGGATCCACTTAAGCACAGCGATCTTCGTATGCATGGAGTTGTGCGTTAGATACTGCGATAGAACGTCCATAATCGAACGCAAGTCTATCTTAGCCACAGTCTGCGTCTTCAGCTCCTTGCTGGACACGAGCAACATCATCGAATTGTTGACGGATACAGCGCACTCTTTGATGCCTGCAAATTCCATAATTTAGAGAAGTCTTGTATAATCAACCCGCAACTTACTGCGCTTGGACTCCACGTTGTACTCGAGGCAGGGCAAAATTGCCGTAAATATTCCGCTAGCATAAGGCAGCACATTAGTGCCAAATATCTGAACAAACTCACGGATCCAGGTGATAGCAATTGACTTGATCAGCTCGTTAGGCGACTGGGCGTGGGTGATTAGCGTGTTAATTGTATCCTCCATCCGCACGGACGACGAGTCGTTCCGAATGGACTTCAGGAACTGACTTATCGTCGTCTCACACATGCGTTGAATTTCTAGCGTGTTGTCCTCGAGCATGACAAACAGCCCGTCCAGAATCTCGGTCAGATAGTTGACCATGTTGATGTCGGGCACAGCATTGAGGATGGATATCCAAGAGATCACATATTGCCGGGCAAACGCATCCTTTACGTAGATGTGTTCCCGAAGCAGGGGAATAAAGGCCTCCAAATTAAAGGTCTGCGACGACTCTGTGACAATGTCCTACATAACACTTTTAAGAAATTCAAAACAATTCAGCCTGACAGCACATTTACCTTCAGCAGTCGATCCAGCAGCTCGCTGCCATCCTTCACCATCTGATCCGAGTCGGTGACGAGACGGGATATCGCCGCAAACAGTTCCGGAAAGAATGGAATGATGGCGGATCGCGCCACCTTGACCACGTTGTACAGTGACTCGCAGGCAAAGTAACGCACACCCTTATCTGGATCAGATAGACAGGTCAGGATGGGAGTCACCAGGCCATTCACATACTTGTCGGAGTCCTGGAAATCATGTGTTTATAATTTATTTATCGGATACCGCGACCTACGCCCATGACTAATGACGTTACCTTTCCCAGCCCTAAGCCCGTGGCCGCGAGTCCGATAAGTGCCCCCTTCCGTTTATTGATATCCCGAGATGTGGCGTAGTCCGTGGCCAACACCTCGATTAGCTTCCGGATCTGGGCTGAGTTGTTTTTGTTGTTGAATTCAGTGACCATTCTGGGGGCGAGAAAATTCCCAATTGGAAAGACATTTCGCTGTTGGCAGGTGCTACTCACTTTTCGATCTCCTGCGAGGCCAGCTTGCGCTTCTCATAGACCTTGTCACCCAGCGCCTTGGCGCAGGACTCGCTCAGCGGTGCGTACGACGCTTCCATACTTTTCTATCCGTTTAATCTAATCAAAATAACAATATTTCTAGGCGGGTTTTAGTTTTGCTTTCTTCTGCATCTCTCTCAGAGAACAGCTGATGGGCTGCCAACTCGGTTTCCAGCAAACAAGGGCAGCACAGCCGTTGAACTACTGTTACCCGCAAATTTCAATTAATTTAAATTTGTCCACCAAGTATTCACTAATTTTAATTAATGTTTAATCGGCTTAGAAGAAGCATCAGTGCACTCCGTCTCTAAATTTAAATAAATTCTTCATTATTTTCACATACAACAATACAATTTTCCCAATTGTATAGTTTCCCAAATAAATAGTCTAGTAAAAGTTTGTTTTAAAAATATAATAAATAATTTATTTTAAATTCAGCTAATTAAGCCTATAACATTCTAATACTATCTTAGGCAAGGGTTTTGTAAGATTTCTTTAGAGTTCTCAACCAAAAATCCGCATCAGTCTCAAAAAATAAAACATTAGGAATGTGAACACAGTATTTTTAGTCGACTTCCTCCACAGTGGGTCCAGAGTAGCCGCCGAAGCCTCCGGCCTGCTGACCACAGTTGGCCCCAGGACCACCGGCTGCTCCCGCACCCGCACCGGCTGCCTGTTGATGCATCTTGGTCATAATGGGCGAGCAGTGACGGGTGAGCTCCTCCAGCTTGTGGTCGAACTCCTCCTTCTCAGCGGTGGTGTTAGTGTCCAGCCAGTGGATGGTCTCATTGCACTTGTCCAGAACGGACTTCTTATCGGCCTCGTCCAGCTTTCCAGAGCCGTTCTGCTCCACCGCTTGCTTCACGTTGAAGACGTAGCTCTCCAGCGCGTTACGAGAGGTGATGCGCTGCCGCTGCTTCTCGTCCTCGTCGGCGTACTTCTCGGCCTCGTTCACCATGCGGTCGATCTCTGCCTGCGAGAGCCGTCCCTTGTCGTTCTTGATGGTGATGTTCTTGGCCTTGCCCGTGCTCATCTCCTTGGCGGAGACGTTGAGGATGCCGTTAGCGTCCATGTCGAAGGTGACCTCGATCTGGGGCACTCCTCGGGGGGCCGGCGGAATGCCGGACAAATCGAAGGTGCCCAAAGCATTGTTGTCCTTGGTCATAGCGCGCTCGCCTTCGTATACCTGGATGGAGACTCCGGGCTGGTTGTCCGCGTACGTGGAGAAGGTCTTCGTCTGCTTGCACGGAATGCGGCAGTTGCGCTCGATCAGTTTGGTCATCACCCCGCCGGCGGTCTCGATGCCGAGCGAGAGGGGAGCCACATCCACCAACAGCAGGTCCTGGATTTTGCCAGTCTGGTCCCCGCTAAGGATTGCGGCCTGCACGGCGGCTCCATAGGCCACCGCTTCGTCTGGGTTGATGGAGAGGTTCAGGCTCTTGCCGTGGAAGAACTGCTGCAGCAGGCTCTGCACCTTGGGGATACGGGTGGAGCCGCCCACGAGCACTATATCGTGGATCTGGCCCTTGTCCATCTTGGCGTCTGTAAGTGCCTTCTCCACGGGCTGCAGGGTGTTGCGGAAGAGGTCTGCGCACAGCTCCTCGAAGCGTGCGCGGCTCACCTTGGTGTAGAAGTCGTTTCCCTCGAACAGCGCGTCAATCTCGATGGTGGCCTCCGTGCTGGAGGACAGTGTACGCTTAGCCCGCTCGGCTGCCGTACGTAGGCGACGCAAGGCGCGCGGGTTGGAACGAAGGTCCTTCTTGTACTTGCGCTTGAACTCTTCCGCCAAGTGCGTGACCAGCCGGTTGTCGAAGTCTTCACCGCCCAGATGCGTGTCGCCGGCGGTGGCCCGTACCTCGAACAGGGATCCCTCGTCGATGGTCAGGATGGAGACGTCAAAAGTGCCGCCGCCCAGGTCAAAGATGAGCACGTTGCGCTCCCCTTGAAGATTCTTGTCCAGGCCGTAGGCCAGGGCCGCCGCCGTGGGCTCGTTGATGATTCGGAGCACGTTCAGTCCAGCAATACGGCCGGCGTCCTTGGTGGCCTGGCGCTGGGAGTCGTTGAAGTAGGCTGGCACAGTGATAA
>VNJN01006328.1:0-11767 GCA_008042485.1 Drosophila mayri
TACCGTCTTACTCTAGTACACTTCTCCTACTTAATCTACCTTCTTTAGCTAACCGTAGGAATCGTCCATGCGGAAACCCGACGCCAAGCATCGGCTTGGCGTCGTCTTTTTACATAAACTCATTAACGGTGATGTGGAGAGCCCCTACCTGCTAGGCCATCATCTAGAACTTTTATACCATTAGTAGTTAACCACTGTAGGCGTGATTTTGAAGTGCATGAACCCTTTAGGGTTTTATGTACTGATTACAATCGTCTCTTTAGTAGTATTGAAGGCATTGAAAGTCTTCAAAAATTAAAAACTGTATTCTATTTCTATTTTTTTCTTTCTCTCGCGTCTTTCTAGTACGCGTTCGTGCCGTACGTCACACGGCTGCGCCCCTCAGCCGTGGAGGTGGGCGTGGGACTCGCGCGCAAAACAAAAAAAAAAAAAAAAACTCTTGAATTTCATTGTTAACAAAATCCGCTGCTCCCATTGGGTATAGGTAAAGTTTGGCATAAATGGGCTCTTCGCTAGTAGTTCTGATTGTGGCTACTACCGACGTATTGTAAGGGAGTGCCTCGTTAGGATTTGCAAAGGCTTTTTTCCTTTCGCCAAGCATTTTTATGAAGGCGTTTCTAGCTGAGGGCGTTGCGTCCGAACAGTCAATGCTGGTAAAATTGACGTCGGGGCACGATTGAAAGTCTAGCTTTTCTACTTCGGAGCCCCATTTGAGGTGGCCTAGACAAAGCGATGCCTCGGCCTTTTTTAAAAGGTCGAGGCCGACGATGGCATCGAAAGATGTCAAATCTGGTAGAATGAAGAACGTAGCCTTCAAGTTAAACAGGGAAACGAAGCATTTCTTTGTGATAGTGGTGATGCCATGGATAGATTGTATCGTAAATGGCGATTCTATAGAGCGGACGCCTTTCAATCCTTCATACGGACGGATGAAATTTTTTGCCGCGCCTGTGTCTATTAAGAGCCTCATATCTTTCCCCGCTACTCTTCGTCGGATGACGGGTAGCAGGGATTTTCCCCTAAAAAATTGATAACGTCCGAATCATATTCTTGAATTGCGTCGTCATCGATTTCTTTAGCTGCGTTCGAGGCTGCGGCTGTGTATTTTTCCTCGGTTCCGCCCGCACTCTGAGTGACATGGTTGACCCTCTGTCTTTTAACGGGGCCTGAACGACCGGACGCAGCTGGCTTCCCGCTTTGGTGAGCCAGTGCCTGAGTCGGCTGCCTGAACCTAGAAAGGGATGGATCTACCTCCATAGGTTCTTGAATATTATTCTGTGGTGCAGAATGTATCTGGGCTTTGTGCTGCTTGGTGTAGTGCGGATTCTTACCAGAATTTGTCTGGTAATTGGTATACGCGGCAGCTTGCTGGCGCTCTTGCGCCTTTGGATATTGTTTCCTATCCTTATCTTCCTGGGTCTTTGCAAATGAAGTTGCAAATGCGTACCTGTCATGTCTACTTCTTGTGCCAGAGCGAGTGCTGATGGCATGTCCTTCGGCTTCATCCCGGAATTTGTCGCATAAGACTTTTGCCTCTGAGGCAACGTATGACATAGCGACTTTGTTCGTGAGGAGAGTTTCTTTTCAACCTCATCGTAATATTGTAAGAGGGTGAGATTTCCCTGTCTAAGGGTGCCCATTTCCTGCTCGATAACATGTATCGGCCGCTTGTCGCTGTATGTGAAATCTAAGCGATTTATAATCGCATCAAAATTCAACACTATGCCAAATGAAGACAGTACAGCATCAGCAGGGCCCCTTATCTTACTTCTAATGATAACAACTGCCTGATAATGGAGCGAGCTATTAACAAAGCCTTCGAAAATTCGGTATGCTGCTTTTGCCGCTTGCCGCCAGGAAACATATGTTTCTTGTGATCCAGTGAACTCGGGCAAGCATTTGACCGCGTCAAGCGGTTCGTTGCATACTACGTTGCCTATAATGTCTATAGGCTCGAAAGTCTGTATCTGAGGGGTTTGGGCAGCGGCGGGCGTGCTTTGTGCCGCTGCCAGCTGATCAGACAAATTTTTTATAGTCAAGCGCAATTCGTTTTCTCTGCGCAGGTCTTCGCCAGCCTTTTCTTGTAAAGCATTGGCAATGGCTGCCTGGATAACAGCGTGGAGCTGCTCTGGGTTTATGGCCATATTTGTGTCCGAAGGGGCACTAGTGGTTGCTTGTATTGGTGTGGAAGCAGTCGGCAGCTTCTCAATGTCCGACTCTGAGTCGCTATCTGGCCTCTTGTCCCTATAAGTAAGGAATGGGGAGCTCATATGGAGCTGCGAATCATCTAGTTATATTCCACAAAGACTAGATCTAAAAATAAGCTGCATGCCCATCGAGACGACTGGCCTGCGAGGGGTTTGCGGGGGCTGAGTCGCCGCTTCAGCAGTGACGGACGAAAACTCGCCGAACTCAGCCACTGCCCTGCTCAGCAGCGGCAATAAGAGGGGAGCGCAGGGACCGGGTCTCCGCTATAGCAAGCGAAGTAGCGAAGCTAAACAAAGTTTGGGATACAAACGTCGCGGTGTCGGGTTCGTATGTCGGTGTGAGGTGGGGTGCAAGATTGTTGCATAAACAAAGCTGAGCAGCCGAATAAAGTTGCGATGCAAATACAAAGACTTTTTTTGATGCGGGCAAAAAAGAATACAGTGAGACAAAAATGTTAAATTTAATGCCTATAATTTAATGAGACGGTTCCGTCGACAAAAAATTATTTAAATGAATTAATAATTTATTTATTTCTCGGCGGCGCCCTTGCGCTGAAGCCGAGACGTTTAATATTATTTTTGAGTTCTATAAGCGGCCGTTCGGCACTGAGATTTTAAATGCAAACAACACACAGAAATAAATACAACAATAGCGAGAACAATGCGTATAGTTGTACGATTTAATTATTTAATTTCACAACGCCACCAAATAGTGAGTATGTCAAAACACAAATTTATAGGAGCAGATCTGCAGAAAATATTTTGGCAGCGATATAATCTTTTTTTATTGAAATTGAAATGCAAATGCAGATGCCGGAGGGTATAGGGACTGAAGTGCTCACTTACATGATCCCGCCCATATCGTTATCGGTATTTTTACGTTGAGCGCCAATTATAACAAGTGTCTTTCTATTTCGTGTGTCGCCGTCGGTAATTGGTATCTCCTCAGCTGGTCCCTTGTTGTTGTGAATAATTATGTTGGGGGGTAGATGATGAGATCCGTTGTTGTGGCTATCGATTGACCAGCCAATCCTATTCCAGAGTGCACTAGAATATGTGATCCTGGGGGTACGGGGGACAGCGTCCTCCGTTACGTTGTTGGCCGGTTGGCCGTAAAATCTTCAGGACGAAATACGAAGATTATGCTGGAAGGGTAACTGCCCTTCATTAACTGCTGGCCTAGAGACTCAGACAGCTTTTCAATGATAAGAGTTTAACGACGGTAGTCGGAGTGAAGTTTATGAGCAGCAGCTCTTTATTCTTACGAATGGAAAATCAAACTGAAAACTTAAGGCTAACAAAGGGGAGACTCATAGCGGCCGCTCCAATGGGTAGCGGTTGCCGGCTATGCACGAGCTTCCGGCCAGACGCTGTGTCAGCAATTTGGCCGGAGCGAGCCATCGGTCGTTGCCGTCGCCCGGTTAACTAAGTTAACTTGTATGTATATATATGTAAGTATAGCAGCAACTCGTGATCTGCACGTGCAGCGGCTCTCTCTGTGTTTCTCTGTGCTGTCGACGTCGGCGTCGGCAGCGACTTTATGACTTTACTTATTGGCTACGATGCCAAATTCGCGGCCCGCTTTGGCGAGACTGTATTTTTCTTGAATGGAATTTTCTATCGTTGTCTCCTCTTCACCTTCCTTTTCTGTAGGTGCCCGAAAAAACAAGGTGCCGTTATGGCGGCTGCATGTGCGTCGCTAATTTGGAAGTTTCTGGTCGTTTGTATATGCATACACGTATGTATTTATATGTATTTGCACGCTGCTAAAAACCTCGTGTTCAGCTGGTGGGGCTTTAATTCACCTTAGTAAGAACTCTTACATCTCCCCATTTCCTGACGGTCCCTGTTTACGGGCGCCAAACTGTAAGGATGCGCTACGGCCGATATATAAACTCAGCGGCCCAGAGTCCCCTTCCAGATATAATTTATATTTTGGAAACGCCAGAAAATGGAGGAGCCGAGGTTGGTGTGGTTTTTAAGGGTGGGTTTTGACCTACAGAACTGCCGCTTCCGATTGCCCACGCTGGGCGGGACCGCGCTCCCGGCCCGGGAGTTTCCCAGCGGCCTAGACCGGAGCCGTGGCCCGGGGTGAACCCAGCGGCCTAGACCGGAGCCGTGGCCCGGGGTGAACCCAGCAGCCCGCTCCCGCGCCCGCAACCCGAACCTAAAACCGCGGCGCCGGCGTGCTCAAGCTGCCGGCGGGCGGACCGTCGCCTTCCCCTAAATATGCCCCTTGACTCGTAATTGTCAGCGACAGCGCCCGGGCTAATCCCTGAGGCGCATCCTGAGACTGGACAGACGGCTGGGAAGGGTCCCGCAGCCGCCGCCCGCGCCCACGTCCGGAATTAGTCCCAGGGACGTGACGCTTCTGTTCCCGTCCTGCCCAAATCGGTGCCTGGAGTTACCCAACGGCAGCTAAGATGGGGAGGAGGGGCACAGTGGGTGATATGAGTGGCTAATAGGGATAGAAAAATAAGAGAGTCGGTACTGAATGTGTTCATTCTGCCTTTTATTCATGTTTGTGATGCCTATACTTGTCCCTAATGTGTTCTTAAGTGTATGTGTTTGTATTATTCCTATCCCTCTCTCTTTTAAAACTGTGCTTAACTAGCACTCACACCCAGCGAATAATCCCTTAATTTAAATACATGGCGGGCTCGCCTCGCTCACAAAATAAATGTTCCAAGAAAGATCGAATTGTTCCGTAGCGTGGTTGTCCTCTTGTCTCGGGGTCCTCTTCATCCTGTCTCGAATATCCTGGCTTCCAAAATCGCGGGTTGTCACTTGGTCAATTTCAATGGCTTACTTTCTTTTCACTGGTCTTATTACGAGTGATCTTAACCTCGTTTTTCAATCGTCCCGTGACCTAATTCTGCCAACTCTTTTTGCGGCTGCGCTGCCACGATCAATGGCACACGCCGTCCCGCATTCCGATGCTCTGCCGGCGCCTGCGCCGCGGGTCTCTGCCCTAATCGCGCTCTCTGGCCTCTTCTGCTGGCCGCTGGTTGGCGGATCTCGCGTTCCGGTCCGCCAGTTGTCGTACCGCCGTTTTTCGTCCCGTTACCTGAAGATGTTGCGGGCGATGTAGCGGGCGATGTAGCGGGCGATGTTGCGGGCGATAATGCGGGCGATGTTGCGGGTGATGTTGCAAATGCGGCGGCCACTCCGTGACCGTCGTCACAGCTTCTACAAAATTCCGAAATTTTCAAAAATTGGTTTTGTCAATGGTTTTGGAATCGTTGGGAAATTTTTGTCGATTAAGTATACTTTAAATCGTTGTTGCGACTATGACTTTTTTGTTTTTGGAAACGCCAATTGTTCGGGAATTAAGTAAGTCGATTATTGGTGAAAAAGGCAGAATGAAGCCGTTTCTTTAAAACTTTGCGTACAGTCTTTACTTTACGTTTTTGGGGCGACTTAACTCCTTAGTAAACTAAGACGGTTTATTCGAGATTGATGAATAGTATACATATTCAGTAGAAAGTGAATATGACATTATAAAAAATATCCACATCATAAGCCATGTCAGATAAAAAATTGTTTGGCCGTTTAAAGTCCTTCTTGCGAAAGCAAGTATATATTTTTTAAATCTTCACATCGACGGAATATCAGGCTGTGTGCTTAGGTATAGTACCAACGCCCTGTGTACTCCCCTTGTGAAATTGTTTACCTTATCCTTAGAAATCTTGAATGACACAATTATAAACGTCAACATTACGTGTGTATTCTGCGGACTATTATTTGCGACTGAAGTTAAAAAAAAGGAAATCAAAATTGATATACATGGTTTCTTATTCTCTATTTCTTAGAGCGAGACAGATATAGATCTTTCGAGATCTCTTTATCTATACAAACGTGCATTGTTATTTTCTACACCCTTCCTCAATGCAAGTTTGTTTACAAAAATTAATTATCAAAACAAATTAAGCATTTTTGTGAATTCTTCATGTCTTATTTTTGGAAGATTTTTTGTAAAATATCTGCTATAATTTCAATTGTACATTTATATTTCAACAAAATTTGCCCTTCCTTAACAACTTCTTTAACAAAATGATAACGTATATCAATATGCTTTGTTCTGGAATGGTGAACAGGATTTTTAGTTAACGCCTGTGCACTCAGATTATCCCCATACGCGTTGATTGGGGTGTTGTTGTCTCCGCAGCCGATCTCCATAATGAGTCTTTTCATGACGATCGCGTCCTTAAATGCCGCCGATAGTGCCAGCCATATGTTCGGCATGCGGGTTTTTGTTCCGTTGCGCCAACTTTGACACCGAATGCAATATGTCTGGCCTTGCTGTAAGAGCTAGCCACATAAGCTCCCCCACTACGGATTAATAAACTGTGGGATCCGCCTTTTTGCACTGAGGGCTTGTGTAATCTACTTGGAAACCAGCATCCAAAGGAGTCTTCGCCGATTTGCAAACCTTGCTCCCATGGGTATGCAATAAGTCCCTAATATATTGCGTATATCCCAATGTAATCGCTCCAAGATCGCCGTCTAGCTTCTCGTTCCAAGCCCTTCCTGACTGCTTCAAACCATATATTGCTTTCTTCAGCAGCAATCAGGATTTGTTTCATCTGTGTACCCTTCCGGCTGCTTCATATAGACCGTTTAACTCAGATCGCTATTGAGATACGCGGTGTATACATCCATTTGGTGAAGATGCAGTTTAAGCTTCGCCACCAGTGCTATAATAAAGCGAACACTTTCCAATCGGCATACGGGCGAAAATGTTTCTTGGTAATTTACGCCAAGCCGATGGGAGCATCCTTTTGCTACCAGTCGTGCCTTGAAACGTTTTATTTGTCCATCTTTATCACGCTTCACATTGAAAACCCATTTGCATCCAATTGCTCGCTGATTTTTAGGTAAATCGGTCATCTGCCAAGTCTGATTGGCAACCAGAGAATATTCTTTTGCCATAGCTTCACGCCACTCTTTTGCATTTGTACTAGCCATCGCCTCCTTGCAAGTTAACGGAATCGCAACATTTTCCGTAACAAGGGCGCCTAGGATATTGTACTGCTTCTTAGGACGTCCAGGTTTTCCAGTCCGGATGATCTTAGGACGACCAGGACCCCTTCTTGTCTACTCCATGACATTCTCCTCCTTATCTTCAGCACTGTCGTACTGATCTGTGCTTTCATCAGAGCTGTCGGTGTCGCTGGATACTTCGGAAACGATTCCCGCACCTCCGGATCCCTGCTGCTGGCCGGTCTTCTCCTGTTCCTCCAGCTCGATCGTCACCGCATCACTCTTGGATGCCACTGCGTGATGTTCATTGAATAAAACATCTCGTTTCTCGACCAATTGTCGAGCTGCTGGGTCATATAGCCGATAACCCTTGGCCGCCACCGAGTACCCAACCATAATGTACTCTTTGCCCTTAGGTTGAAACTTGCTGCCCTTCCTCGGACCCTTGTCCAGAGCAACTGCAAGAGATCCAAAAACTTTTAGATGTTTTACACAAGGTCTCTTACCCGTCCACGCTTCCATAGGTGTCATACTCTCTAATGCGCTGGTAGGAGAACGGTTTCGCAGATAAACCGAAGTGTTGACAGCTTCTGTCCAAAAATTATCTCCCAGTCCCGCCTGGGCCAGAAGGCACCTCGACATCTCCACCAGCGTACGATTTGCCCGTTCCGCAACTTAATTTTGCTGGGGAGTATACGCTATTGTTAGCTGTCTAGCAATTCCATGCTGCCTCAGACATTCGTCAAACTGTTTATTGAACAATTCTCCACCGTTATCGCTCCGCAGGCATTTAAGCCTTCTTCCTGTTTGCCGTTCCACCAGATTCTCAAAATCAATGAACTTAGATAGCACCTCATTCTTCCCACGCAGGAAATAAACAAAAATCCTCCTGGATTTATCGTCAATGAAAGTCAGAAAATACTTGGAACCTCCTAGAGACGGGGTTGGGAAAGGTCCACATACATCCGCGTGTATCAGCTCCAACAGCTTCTTAGCCCGATTACTTGCTGCTGCTGGGAAAGGTTGGACATGGATTTTGCTAACCATACAGGCTTTGCAAATAATATTCTCTGGCAAACGAATATTATCAATCCTTCGAACTATCCCTTTGGATACCATCTCTTTCACACTAAAGAAATTAATATGACCGTATCTCTTGTGTAGCAAAATCCCATAAACGGCTGACATGGTAAAACATTTAGTTCGCCCACCTTTAAACAAGTACAAATCGCCAATCTTTTTGGCTTTCACTATGCATTCATCATCTTGCATCACTTTGGCATTCTCTATGTCAAAAATGACCTTGCACCTGTTCTTGACTGCACTGCTCACGGAATAAAAATTTCCGGTCATCTTCGGGACGTAAAGAACGTTTTTCAGTGTCAACATGCACAGTCCTGTCTGTATCTTGACGTCACCAATACCTTCTGCTTGAAGGAAACCAGCATCGGCCAGTCCGATCTGTTCAGTGTGCCTCTCAAACTTTGTGAATAGCTCCCGTGCGCAACACATATGGCTTGTTGCACCACTATCCACCAAGTTGACCTGTCAATGTTGTTGACGTCACAAGCATGCAGCAGGCTGCTTTAGCGATTCACCACCCTCCTTGATGCCATGCGGTGATCTCCCTCACTCTCACTTCGACACAGGGACTTAATGTGCCCTTTTTCACCACACTTGAAACAAACGCTATCTTTTCGTTTCTTCTTCCCATGCATCGGATGCCTTAGTATTGTCGACTCTTTCTTCTGCTATTCCTTTTCTTTCGCTCTCATCCTTTAACTTTATGGTGAGAACCTCGAACGAAGGCAACTGATCTCGTGTCTCCATAGCAACTACGAAATGTTCAAATTGTTCTGGAAGGCTCGATAGCAAAACGATAGTGCATAGTTCATCGTTAAGCTCTATTCCAACTCCAGTTAGACCATCCAGAATTTCCACAAATTCGCTTATGTAGGTCGTCATGCTCTGCCCTTCCGTTTATTAAGCAGTTTCTTGTACAATTGCACCTTTCGTACAGGTCCGCTTGGTTGATGAATGTCCTTCAACTTTCTCCATGCCTCTACGGCCGTCGAGCAATTCTTGATGTAGGCCAATTGAGATGTCTTTACACTCAATGTAATTGTTGCCAACGCTTTACTGACCAAAGCCACAGTATCTTGTCCTTCTGGAACACACCACAAGCCGGCATGCACCAATACTGATCGCATCTGTATTTTCCAGTCCATTTATGACCGCTCCGCTGTGAATGCATGCACATACATACATACATATATTCCAATACATTTTTTGCCTCCGATGTCAGGAATTAACATATACGTATTAATATATATGTACATATACATATCTCCGTATTAAATAAATGCTCATATATATTCCCATATATTTTCTGCCTCCGATTTCAGAAATAAATAAGACTAACAATAAACCCACGAATAGAAAAGTTCACTTAAAATCCGTGTTCTAAAAAAAATTTAACTCAGCCGCCGCAGCGGCGTGGGGTTTTATTTTGGTGTGTTGCTGTTTTATTTTTTTCCCCTTTGGTGACATACGCACTGCTCTGTCGTCGGCGTAACCCAGGTAATTTTTCCGGCTCCAGCCACAACAAGTGGAGAGGTTTTTTAATTCCATCCATCCGGCTAAGTGAATTTAAAACAATTGAGTGGAGCAAATACCACAAAATATTTAATTATTAATCTTTCGATCGGGAAGCAGCCAAAGTTTTTATTCCACTTTTTCGGCTACATAATATTTAATTTTGTTAAGTCACCAAACTTACGTACTGCTCTGCCGTCGGCGTAACCCAGGGAATTTTTCCCGCTCGAACCACAACAAGCGCAGAGGTTTTTTAATTCCATCCATTAATCTTTCGATCGGGAAGCAGCCAAGTTTTTTATTCCACTTTTCCGGCCACATAATTACTAAATTCAAAAATTATTAATTATTTAATTATTAGTTATCCGGCCGAACAGCAGCCGTGGTTTTAATTCCACCTTGTAAAATTCAAGTCAAGGTCCATTCCACCATTCTGGCTCTGCAACATTGGATTTCAAAAATAATTGAGGATTCAATTTTATCGACTATACATATAGACAATTAATTATTTATTGCGAAAACCACAAATTTAGCTATTCGAAGGGCTTTATAAATCCTAATCAGTCAAGCATACAATATATACATACGTGTCACATATTTCTATACATATAATTTTACACATATTGATTGTCATCCACTTTTTTCTGAACGACCACGAATTTTCCGATACCTTTTCATCTTCCGTGTCTCCTATACTGTGTCTACTCCGCATCTGGCACCATCCGCCTGCAATCACATCAAACCGCTTTTCCTTGTGGTTTTTTTTGGGTTCTTGTCGTTTCTTGTTCCTCCACATACGGATCGTGCCGCATACGACTGTCCGTTTGACGCCTGCGCCGAGTTGCCAACTAGTTCCTTGTGAGCGCATATCAGCCGCGATCGCGCCGTTCTCAGCACATTAGTGTGACCGGCCACCGCTTCGTACGAGGCACTTATTGCGCAAGTCAGTCGACAAGCGCTGACCAGCGAATTTTGTTCTGAGAATGCCCACGGGAGTCGACAAAAAGTCGAATCCAGTCCCAGCTATCCGTGTGGACAAATCTCAATCCACATCTCAGCGGCCGTCTTTTTTAAAGCCTAAGGCAACCAGTGCCAATCCAAGGGCAAAGAGTGACGAATTCGTCGATAAAAGCCCCGGCTCTTCACAAAGGCAGACTCGCTCCGTGGCGAAAATGGCTCAAAGTGCGGTCGAAAAGTTCATCACCACAACAGATCGTATCAGTCAATTTGAGGCCAACATAAATACTCCTGGCGCCCCAGAAACGGAATTCTCCCAGTACATGTTAGAAGTCCATCGGGACCAAATTCGGGCCCTGTGGGAGAAGGTAGAACAGACCTACGAGAGCTGCTCCGACTTGCCATATCCGATGATAATACGGCCACCTCGACAGTGCTGGAATCAAGGTACAGCTACTGTTACTCCGTCTATTTGAGGTGTACTGCCCAGCTTCGGCAAAGAATTGCCTCTCAGTCCACTCAGGCTTCCGCCAATATTCTCACGCCCCTGTCGACAGGTTGCCGGTTACCGTCAGTGGATACCGGGGTCTTTGCGGGTGATTACCTTCGGTGGCCCACCTTCAGAGACTTGTTCACGGCCATTTACATCCAGAACCCGCGGCTCCCCCCGGTAGAAAAGTTGTTCCACTTGCTATCCAAAACAAGTGGTGACGCACACGCCATTGTTTCTAATGCTCCGCTTACCTGAGGGGTTTGTCGCGGCGTGGCAAGGCCTCACTGACTGCAAGCCACCATTCAGTGTTGTCTGACAGCTCTAGAGATGTCCTCTATCAATGTTGAGGCTTGGGACTGTCTCGTGGTTTTTATGATTTCCTTAAAGCTCCCCAAAGTTACACTTTCCATGTGGGAGCAATCCGTACAAAGAAGGCCGAAATTCCAAAATGGAAGGAGTTGGATAACTTCCTGACAGAGCGTCATCGCACTCTGGAGGCCATCGACGACGTCAAGCCTAATGGCTCCGAGCA
>VNJN01006330.1:0-10568 GCA_008042485.1 Drosophila mayri
CTAGAATCGCCTTGCTATTAGACGTCCACTTCCTAAGTGGGAACCCTGCTGACTCTAGAGCCCCCTTCAACTCCCGAATCGCAACTTGGGCAGCGGCTTTGGAGTCGGCCCCGGGCGAAAACGTCATCCACGTACATAAAATGCCGGATAATTCGGCTTGCTTGCGGATACCTCGACTCTTCGTCGTCAGCAAGCTGTTGCAGGACGCGGATCGCTAAGAACGGAGCACAATTGACTCCGAAGGTGACCGTTTTTAATTCGTAGTCGCGGATATCCCCATCAGGATTGCGAAACAGAATACGTTGGAACGAAGTATGCTTGGGGTCGATCCAAATTTGCCGATACATCTTCTCGATGTCGGCGTTAAAGACGAACCTAAAGTATCGCCACTTTAGGATCTGAATCGTTAGGACCTCGGTCATGTGGCCTAAGTCAATGTACTCCCGAATTACCGAGTCATATCGAGCCTTAAGGGGCGGATCCCTCTTCAGGCGCTGCTCATTACGCAGGAACTGAGCAAGAGCAAAGGACCGCGAAGACGCTAGCTCGGAACCCTTCTGCTCGGGGTCGCGTAAGGGGAGCGTCACAACGTATTTGCCACACTCGTCTCTTCTTGTCGTCTGGACAAAATTGTGCTCGCAGACTGAATCCGATTCCGAGCTGACCTGTGCGGGCAAATCTTCCACCTCCCAGAATTTGGTGAGGAGCTGATCCAATGAGTCATCGAGGCTGCAGCCAATTCGTGTGGAAAAACGGATACGCTGCGGGGGCTGGCCGGAGATAATGGCCCTGTCAGCACCCATCCAAAATTGGTCTCCTGACCGAGAAGCGACCCGCAAATGTTAACCTTGGAATTACCGAGGAGAATAGACGGAAGAATGTCAGCTCCTATTAACACATCGACTTGGGAGCTCTCAAAGAACTTGGGGTCCACCAGTGGAATGTCGGGCAACCCCTTAAGAAGATTCCGCGGAATCCGATATGAGGGCAGATTCCCTGCCAACTGCGGAAGAACGTAAGCCGCAGTCTCTAATTGTAGCCCGGGTCTAGACGGCGATCGGATGGAGAAATGGCACAATTTAGTAGACTGTGCGGAAATGGTCTGATTAAGACCGGAAACTTGGGCTTGAACCGTCTTGAAGGGAAGCTTGACTAGGTTGAACAGTCGTTCTGTTATGAAAGTTACCGACCGTGGCGGAACTTGCCCGGAGCCATTAGCCTTGACGTCATCGATGGCCTTCAGAGTGCGATTCCCCTCCGTCAAGAAGTTATCCAAGTTCCATGTTGGAATTTCGGACTTATTGTGCACGGATTGCTCCCACATGGAAAGTGTGAGTTTGGGGAGCTTTGACGAAATCATAAACACCAGGAGACAGTCCCAAGCCTCCACATTGATTGAGGACATCTCCAGAGCTGTCAGACAACTCTGAATGGTGGCTTGGAGCTCCTTCAGCGCGACTCCGGACTCTTGAGGAACAGCCTGGATGTTGAAAAGGTTCTTCAACTGGCTGTTGACCAAGAGCCGCCGGTTCTCAAAGCGGTCCGTGAGGCTTTTCCACGCCACGCTTTGCCACGCCGCGGAGCCTTGGAAACAATGGCGTGTGCGTCACCACTTGTTTTGGATAGCAAGTGGAACAACTTTTCTACCGGGGTGAACCGCGAGTTCTGAATGTAAATGGCCGTGAACAAGTCTCTGAAGGTGGGCCACCGAAGATAATCACCTGCAAAGACTTCGGTATCCACTGGCGGTAACCGGCAGCCTGTCGACAAGGGCGTGAGAACGTTGGCGGAAGCCTGAGTGGACTGAGAGGCAATTTTTTGCCAAAGCTGAGCAGTACACCTCAAATAGACGGAGTAACACTAACTGTACTTTGATTCCAGCACTGTCGAGGTGGCCGTATTATCGTCGGATACGGCTAGCAAGTCGGAGCAGCTCTCGTAGGTCTTTTCTACCTTCTCCCACAGGGCCCGAATTTGGTCCCGATGGACTTCCAACATGTACTGGGAGCATTCCGTTTCTGGGGCGCCCGGAGTATTTATGTTGGCCTCGAATTGACTGATCCGATCTGTTGTGGCGATGAACTTTTTCAGTGCCACGTCGACCGCACTTTGAGCCATTCTTGCCACGGAGCGGGTCTGCCTTTGTGAAGGACCGGGGGTTTTATTGACGGATTCGTCGCTCTTTGCCCTTGAAATGGCACTGGTAGCCCTAGGCTTTAGAAAAGGTGCCCGCGGAGATGCGGATTTAGATCTGTCCAGACGAATGGATGGGATAGGACGCGGGCTCTGGTCTTCTCCCTTTGGCATTCTCAGAATAGAGCTCGCTGGTCAGCGCTTGTCGACTGACTTGCGCAATTAGTGCCTCGTCCGAAGCGGTGGCCGGTCACACTAATGTGCTGAGAATAGCGAGATCGCGGATGCAATGCTTACAAGGAACTCGTTAGCAACTCCTGCCTGATGCGGAGTAGAAACAGTGTTGGAGACACGGAAAATGAAAAAGAATCGGAAAGTCCGTGCTCGTTTAGAAACAAGTGGATGACAATCACTGTGTGTAAAATTATGTATGTAGAAATATATGACACGTACGTATAGTGTATCCTTAACTGACTCGGATATAGAGGGGCCTTTGAATAGCTGAATTTTTGTTTTTCGCAATAATATTAAGTTCTTAGGTGTTTATAGGTATAATTGAACCCTCAATTATTTTTGAAATTAAATGTTGCGGAGCCGGAAAGGTGGAATTGACCTTGGCTTATTGTTCGGATGGAGAACTAATAAATAAATAATTAATAATTTTCTAATTTAATTATTATGTGGCCGGAAAAGTGGAATAAAAACATTGGCTGCTTCCCGATCGACAATTTAATAATTAAATACTTTGTGGTATTTGCCCCACTAAATTATTTTAAATTTACTTAGCCGGACGGATGGAATTAAAAATGAATCATTTTTGAATTTAATTATTATGTGGCCGGAAACGTGGAATAAAACTTCGGCTTCTTGCCGATCGCAAAAATTAATAATTAAATGCGTTGTGGTATTTGCTCCACTAAATTGGTTTTAAATTCAAATTTAAAAAACTCTCAAAGGCAAAAAATAATATTTATTTCTGAAATCGGAGGCAGAAAATATATTGGAATATATGTATGTATGTATGTACGTATGGGCATGCATTCACAGCGGAGCGGTCATAAGTGGACTGTATATATGTATGTATGTAACTGTATATATGTATGTATGATTGTTGGAGGAATCATGAAGGAATAAACGTGAATCCTCAATGACAGTTGGAGGAAACAAGTGTAAAAATCGTACCAAAAAATTTTAAAATCGGGCTGCATCGAGGAATTCGAACTACCCGAGGAATCCTCCATAAATCCCGCCTGAATCTTGCAAGGAATTCATCCGGAATTTCGAAGTAAATTCACATCGGAATGAATGGGGAATTTATAAGTGAAATCAGCGGGGAATTTGCTGGGAATTTAGGAAAGAATCCTAAAGGAATCACAAAAGAAAACCTATAGAAAATCACCGGAATCTTTAAAAAATTTGCTCCTTTTTTATTTCAATTTCATATTTTTATTTATGTAAAATTGTAGTAAGCATTATTTCAGCATTAACGCCAATTGCCACGGGTTTCCTCCGACTACTGAAGATCATTCCGGGATTGTTTGTAATCTGTAAATAAAATGTTAGATTTAAATTAAAAATTCCAGTTTGTGCATATATACATACATAACACTTTTAACTGAAAAGAAACTTCGCAAGCCTAAACAGTCTTGGTTGAAGTCATATCCATGCTTTTTATATCAGTTCTGCAAAGGAATTCATTAATTAAGTATAAATAACTTTACTTACCGTATACATATGTTATAAAAACTATTTCGCAACTTAAACTACATAATAGGCGATCACGTGTGAATACAACAGAAGAAGAGAATGAAAAGACAATTAGGAGAACGAGACAGAACGGAATGACTTCGAAAACAACAAAAAATACGTTGCCCGAACTTCGCGAGCCGTCGACAATAGCCGAATGAAGTTCGAATTTTGTTTGCCTGCTTCGATTCGGACCTCTGTCCACGAAGCCCATACAATTTGTTTTTTTTTCGGGCATGCATCGAGGAAGGATCCGTTAAGGGAATTTTGGTACTGAAGGGGAGTGTTATGCGGTGAAAAAATGACACTGATTGGAACAAAACAAAAATATTGCGACAGCGGCGGACTGTTCGGCGAATTTGGAAATTTGCGGAACTAATGCACATCGGCTGGCCAATATTAATAATGCCTTTTTTATTCACCGCACAATTTCACTGTTCACTGTTTGCGAATCTTTCGCGGATTAATTGCACCAAAATATATATATATATATGTGCGCAATTGTCACGTGTGTATATGTGTATGTATGTATGGATGCACATATGCCTCGACCGCCGGCAAGCGAATGGATAACGGGGAGACCGAAAACGGTGAGGAATATGGCGCACACAAAACGGAGACGGATGGAAAATTTTTCAGAGATTGAAGGCGAAGTAGAATAGAAAAAATGAATAATAGAAATTACTGCCGTTGTGTCGAAAAAACTCGGACTTGGAGCTGACACGGAAGGAAAAACAAATCTTACAGCAGTGTGAACGAAATTTAATGTTCGGACCACTGCTGAAGACCGGCAGCGAGACGAAGACGGAGAAATGTCGTACTTATCTTTTTGGCGGACCAATGCCGGGAACTGCTGGTGGAGAATCCACAAAAAAAATCCGGCTCTGATGGACCAAAATGTGAAGAGGGGAGCTTGTGCCGCAAAAATATGTCCAGAAAGCGAAGGAAGGCCCAGCGGAAAAATCCCACGTCGCGAACGAAAGTAAATCGGAGGCTCGAAATGAAGAGTTGGGGGCGTCGTGGGTAAATTCAATGGGCTGGTCGTGTCAGCTTTATTTTTCTTCATGCATAAGACTCAAAACTAAATTAACATAAGGGCCGCGCTCCCGACCGATAAGCACAGTTTAACAGCACGGGAGCGGGCCGAGTGGCGGACAGCAACGCACGAGAGTGGGAGCAGCGACGGCCGACCCGAGGGCCTGAGCACAAAAGGGGCGAGCGCGGGTGCGCTCTTAAGTTTCGGTGAGCCAAGGCGGCACAGCGGCGGCCCCTCACCTAAACATCATGAAAAGCGACTCTAAAATAGCTATCGACTTTCAAATTTATTTTGGCGATTATTCTGAAAATATTAATTTTTGTTTCGGCGATCGACTTTGTGTTCGGGTATGGATGCAAGATTTTGTATGACCTGTGTTTTGCTCGTTACTACTTGGATCGTATGAGTGCAGGTGCTTGTAAGAGAACAAAACGGAGACGAGATAAATTGCCCAATATGTGTGAATGTATGTTTGTATCGTTGCTTAGCACAGAATAGTGCTATGCTCAGCCCGTGTATGTATGTGGCGGCGCATTGAAACTGCGTGGTTGCGAATGTATGTGTGTGTGTGTGTGCGAATACACATTTTCGGGTATTTCACTAGAGCAGCGGTCGGCACGGCCCTATCTATTTGGCATAGGAAAGTGTCCAGCGGCAGCGCTGCCAGCACACAGACAGTGTGAAGACTGCATCAGTGCTGTTAGGTAGACTGCTCTGGCTAAATCTGATGGAATTGCAAAATTAAAATTTAATTGAACTAGTGAGAGCTATAAAAAGAACTGTACCTGATGCAGGGCAGAACAAAACTGTGCAACTACCCAAATTCAACCCAGACAAACCAGGTGCCAACGCATCATCGTGGTGCACAACTGTGGAAATAATTTTACAAGAAAACACATTGAGAAGCAGTGCGTTGGTTATGGCTTTGAGTTCGGCTTTAGAGGGAAGTGCTTCGCAATGGCTTTCGCAAGTGTGCTATGCTGAAATTACTTGGACTGAGTTTAAAGAATTGTTTATACAACGCTTCGACACTATAGAAACACCAGCCGCTATGTTTCTTAATATGCTATCAAATCGACCGACTGATGGTGAGAGTCTGGCTGTTCATGCAAGTCGCATGGTTACCGAATTAACGACTAAATGGCGCCAAATGGATAACGAAGAGATTGCTGTGTCTGTGACCCTTGCGCTGCTGGCAAGCTTCGATCACCGATTGCAGCGTTTAAGTTTCACATCAAATGTTCGAACCAGAGGCGATCTACAGTCCGAATTAAAAGCATTCACTTTTATTAAAAGGAAAAGCGGCGCTATGGAGCATCATTCTGAAACTTATTCTAAACGGCAAAAACAGTCACCGATAGAGTGCCATTTCTGCGGAAAAATGGGCCATAAAATGGCTGAATGTAGATTCAGGAAACAACAGAATCAATTCGCGACTGATAAAACCCAACATGGCAGGCATGATGTTCATCACCGTGGGAAATCAAATTTAACTTGCTACAAGTGCGGAGAATTGGGTCACATATCACCCCAATGTACCAAGAAGGAAGCTGATAAGAACAAGGCATTCAACCGGGAGAAGCGAGTGGAACAGTGCAGCGTTGGAGTACCAAAGGGATGCCTGAACCATAGAGGCCAAATTTTTGAAATCACCTTCGATTCGGGATCGGAATGCTCGCTGATAAAAGAAAAGCTAAGTACAAAATTTTCTGGTAAAAGATTCAATAATATTGTTATGTTAAAAGGTATCGGCAGCAATGGAATATGTAGTACTGTACAAATATTAAGCAATGTAAAAATTGACGATTATTGTATTGAAATTTTGTTTCACGTAATAGGCGATGATGATATACAAAACGACATTGTAATTGGCCGTGAGACATTAAATCAGGGTCTTGATATTGTCATTTCATCAAACCAATTTAGGATCTCAAAAACCAAAGTAGCTAATTTGTGTACCGGCAATGAGCCAGCCGATATTGATACTGGGCTTGAGGGACAAGATAAAATAAAACTACATTCTCTGTTGGCAAAGTACTCTAATTCATTTATAACTGGGATCCCAAGTACTAAAGTCAGAATTGGCGAAATGAAAATTAGGTTGCTTGATCCAACAAAAACCGTACAGAGAAGGTCATATCGTTTAAGTCCATGCGAGCGAGATTTGGTTAGGGACAAAATTAATGAACTGTTAAAATGCAATATAATTAGGCCAAACTGCTCACCTTATGCAAGCCCTATATTATAAGTGAAGAAAAAAAAATGGTACGGACAGACTATGTGTTGACTTTAGAGAGCTGAATTCAAATACGGTCGCTGATAAATACCCTTTACCACTTATACAAGATCAAATCAATAGGCTTGGGGGAGTTAATTACTTTACATGTCTAGACATGGCCAGCGGATATTACCAAATTCCTTTACATTCAGATTCTATCGAGCACACGGCGTTTGTGACTCCGGATGATCAATAGAGTTCCTGTCCATGCCATTTGGGCTCAAAAACGCACCTTCTGTTTTTCAACGACTAGTAATACAGGCGTTAGGGGACTTAGCAAATTCCTTTGTCATCGTCTATATGGATGATATCATGATAGCCGCCTCAACAAAATGCGAGGCGCTAGAAAGATTACAGATCGTTCTAGATGTTTTGACAAAGGCTGGATTTTCATTCAATCTCACAAAGTGCTCATTCATGAAAACATCGGTTCAATATTTGGGTTACAATATAAGTGCGGGTGAGATTCGTCCAAACCCACAGAAAGTTGTAGCGTTGACTGCTCTTCCGCCTCCACAGTCAGTCACATCACTTAGACAATTCATTGCGCTAGCATCCTATTTCCGACAGTTTATTAAGGGATTTTCACAATTAATGAAACCGTTATATTTCTTAACTGCAGATAAAAACAAATTCATTTGGAAAACAGAGCATGAACAGATACGGAAAAAGGTCATTGCCACTCTTACCGACAAACCAGTCCTTGTTATTTTTGACCCTTATTACCCAATCGAATTGCACACAGACGCCAGTTGCAGTGGCTACGGCGCAATTTTATTACACAAAATTAATAACAAACCCCAGGTAATAGAATACTATAGCAAAACTACTTCATCGGCAGAATCAAGATATCACTCGTACGAGTTAGAAACCTTAGCTGTCGTGAACGCCATTAAGCATTTTCGACATTATTTGTTGGGCAGGAACTTTGTAGTTTATACTGACTGCAACTCGCTTAAGGCGTCGAGAAATAAACAAGATTTAACCCCCAGAGCACAGCGTTGGTGGGCTTATTTGCAGTCATTCACATTCGATATTCAGTATAGAGAAGGGAAAAGGATGGCACACGTTGACTTTTTATCGAGAAATCCCCTTTCAAAAAAGTCTACTACAACCGCAAAAATAGTCGAAGAGAAAAAAGTAAATTTAGCTGAAATTTCAAGCAACTGGCTTATTGCTGAACAACGTCGAGATTTGGACATAATCGAAATTGTTAAACATTTTAAAAACTTTTCTCTGCCTGAAGATATTGCGAAAACCTATGAATTAAGGGCAGAAGTTCTTCATCGAAAGATACAAAGAAATGGGAGAACACGTTGCTTACCAGTGGTGCCACGAGCTTTCAGATGGTCTGTCATAAATCAAGTGCATGAGTCCATAATGCATTTAGGTTTCGAAAAGACATTAGATAAAACTTACGATTTCTACTGGTTTGACAATATGTCAAAATACGTAAAAAAATTTGTCGACAACTGCATCACTTGTAAAATATCAAAATCCACTTCAGGAAAAATACAGGCGGAGTTGCATCCCATACCAAAAGTCACTATTCCTTGGCACACTATCCACATCGATATCACAGGAAAATTAAGTGGCAAGAGTGATCAGAAGGAGTATGTTATTGTTCAGATAGACGCGTTTACCAAATATGTTTATCTTAGTCATAGTCTTAAATTAGACAGTGAGAGTTGTATTAGGGCCGTTCAATCTGCCGTTTCATTGTTTGGAGTACCAAACCGAATAATAGCTGACCAGGGAAGGTGTTTTACAGGCGCAAAGTTCAGTCAATTTTGTTCAGATCAAAAAATAAACTTGCATTTGATAGCCACTGGTGCAAGTCGAGCTAATGGTCAAGTGGAGCGAACTATGAGCACGTTGAAGAATATGTTAACGGCGGTCGAAACGGGAACACAGTCTTGGCAGGATGTGTTGGGAGAGGTGCAGTTGGCAATCAATTGTACAACAAATCGCACTACGAAAGCAAGTCCTTTAGAAATGTTATTGGGAAAGGTAGCACGCCCATTGGGATTACTTCCACCTAGTGATATAGAAAATGTTATTGATTTGCCAAACGTAAGAGCGCAAGCTGCAAAGAATGTATTAGCCAGTGCAGCTTATGATAAAGAACGATTTGATAGAAATAAGGCAAAAGTAAAAAGGCACAAAATTGGAGATTTCGTATTACTTAAGAGCGAAGAGAGACACCAGACCAAGCTAAGTCCAAAATTTAGGGGGCCTTTTGAAGTAGTAAAAGTTCTAGAAGGTGACAGGTACATTTTAAAGTCTTTAACTAATAAAAGAAATTATAAATATGCACATGAGGATTTAAGAAAATTACCAGAGGGGCAAGTGCCCGAAGAGCTAAATGTGTACGATGATTATAATAATTTAGATGAAAGAAGAGAGTGAAAATGAAAATATTGAGAGTATTGAAGAAAAGAGTGAAAATGAAAATACTGAGAGTATTGAAGAAGAAAATGAAGTACATCAATAAGGGTGACAAAGTGGTACTGCTGGCCAATGAAAATGGCAGAGTACTAAGTCCATAAAATATAATGCAAGCACAAGTGCAAAACATATTGTTTGTTTTGATCATGGCGTGTGGGGTATTTGATTATGCTGAAGTGTAATGTATTTCTCGTTGACCTTGTCGTCTTGAAGTGTATCCCTCGTTCACCCTTATTGCCTCTTTGGGTAATTTAAATAATTAATTCCATTCATTTATTTTGTGTTTTGGATAGTAGTATTTTATTAGATTGGAGCAGCAATGGTGCCGCTCCAACGATCGAAATGTCTCTGTGCTTTTACAATATTCTTTAAGTCTAATTAGGGCTAAGTCTCGTAGCTGCGCTGCTCGCAGGCAGCGGCAGAGAGACGGCTATGTATCTTTATACTTATGTATATTGCTATGCCCTCTCAAGTGCAGGCGCGAGGGGTATGCATATGCTGTCCGTTCGTTGCAGTTATGCCGACGCTAGCATTTCCCGTGTATGGGCTAAGCCATAACGATCGGATTGTATTTCGGCCACTTAGGACTTATGACCGGGACTTTAAAATATGCAAACACTGCAACAAAGTGTTACAGTGTGTACCCTTTAAGTATTTTCGGTACAGTGGGTAATCAATATATGTGCATACTACATCTCCCTCCTTTTGAAAAATAACGTAATATAATGAAGTTATTTTTATAATAAAAATATTTTTATAATAAATTTTTATTTTTTATTTTTTTTTTATTTTTTTTTTCGATTAGAAAATTAAAAAAAATGAAATGAAAATGAAAAAATATGTTTATTTATTTATTTATATATGTGTGACTTTGTATGGCCATACTAAGTACAATTTATGAAATAAAGATTTTTAATCTATCCTTAT
>VNJN01006354.1:0-10636 GCA_008042485.1 Drosophila mayri
AGCACGGAACAACCAGCACCGGAACCTACCCCACGAAGTTTTTCGTTCGACCTTTCTGAAGGTTGAACACCTGTTCAACGGCCGGGAGAATGTTCAGTCACGGCAGCATTACTCATAAAGCAATACCATTTAGAATTAGACATAATAATTCTTCAGTCGCAGCCACATGCATTTGTCGTTAATAAAGTATCAGTTACCAGGTCAAGCGAATATGCATAACTGGCGGACAACAAAATAGAGCAATAAGTGTCAGGTCATATAGCTGGCAATAACCAACATACACTGTAGCAATAAGTGTCAGGTCAGGACAGTAACCCACATTCACAGTAACCCACATTATTTTGTTATACGATATAAAGTCAGTAAGAGTTCTACCTCAACCAAGAGCTTTTATTCATGCCCGACACCATCGCCGTGTCTTTATGCCCGACACTATCATCGCCGTGTCTTTATGCACCCAACTCAACCAAACCAACCAAACCGTCCACCTAGTTCCAAGTGCTAGTTGCGACAATCAAAGGCAATAGTTTATGCACTATCTGCCAGGCATCGAAGCCTCCGTATAAACAGAATACGTGACCGAATTACGGAAGTTGATGCGTTTCACGAAGCGTTCCGAAGGCGAAAAATTGGACAGGGTGTATAAAAATTGCAGGAGCAAAATGAAGTTGAACACACGGAGGAACGGGTTCACCAAATTAACGGAGTTCCTGAAATTGGCAGAGGAAGTAGAGGAAATCGAAGCCGCAGAGGGTGCAATACGACCGGTACAATAATAACAGATAAAGCAAGAGATGTGCTTTAGATGTGGGGGCACGGGGCACGCAGCACGCAACTGTGGCAACCCACCGAGGCTGTTCTGTTAGGTCTGCGGGAAGAACGGAGTAAAAAGGGGCGGATTCGGGGAAAAACAGTAAAGGGAGTCATAGATACGGGAGCATCACGGAGCGCGATCCGCAAGAACTCATACCAGGATCTCCGAGAACACGGGAGATGGAGCGGGGTTCGTGCAGAAATAACACTAGCCAACGGGAGGAGGCAGCATGCGATAGGAGAGTTTCACGCCGAGATCAGATTCGGAGGATCACGGATCGAAACATCATTTATGATCATGTCAGAAGTGGCGGGGGCCATTTTGTTCGGGTTGTATTTCTTGGCGAAGGCACGGAACACTCTACGGTGCGGGAATCGAGCTGGAGATAAAAGAGGCAGGGAGCAGCAACAACGAGGCAATGGTGGTAGCTGAGACACAGGACCCGGAGGATACGGAGGATACTCGGATAAGATAGAGAACTTCCTGCAGGAACAGAGGCAAGTATTCGAGAGGATGCAGGGGTCAGTAACGCTGCAGCGCATAAGATATACCTAACAGACGATAAGTCAATCAAGCAGAGGTACTACCCCAGAATCCCAAAGCAGCAGGGTCCCAATTATCGATAAACAGGTGAATGAGTTATTGTCCCTAGGGTTGATAGAAAGGTCATGGAGTCCATATAGTGCATCCGTGGTGCTGGTCAGGAAAAAAAATAACGAATGGCGGATGTGCATCGATTATCGGTTATTAAATGGCAAGACCGAGAAGGACGCATATCCAGTACCACGGATAAAGTTTATCCTAGACCAGCTGCGGGAGGCAAAGTACATAAGCACTATAGGCCTTAAGGCATGGTACTGGCAAATCCAAAGGAGAGCAAACAGCATACGGCATTCTCGGTACCGGGGAGAGGATTGTTCCAATGGAAGGTGATGCCGTTTGGGCTTCCTACGGCACCCGCAACATTCCAACGGGCATTGGACACGATCATTGGCCCAGAAATGGAGCCTCATTCCTTTGCGTACTTAGACGATATTATCGTAATAGGGCGAACCAAGGAGGAGCACTTACAGCGATTACAGATGGTGTTTAAACGGCTGCAAAGGCAAACTAACGAATAAACCCGGATAAATGCCACTTCTTCTAAGAGGAGCTGAAGTACTTGGGGCACGTTGTCAGCAAACAGGGCATTCAGGGGCTACCGGCACCAAAATCCACGAAAGAGGTGCACAGTTTCTTGGGGATGACATCGTGGTATAGACGGTTCGTGCCAAACTTAACAGAGCGTGCGGGACCGCTACAGGAGCTAATCCGGGAGGGGCAGAAATTCGAATGGACTGAGAAACACCAACGCGCGTTCGACGGCCTGAAGGAGAGCTTGACACAGGCACCAGTTCTGGCGTGTCCAGATTTCACGAAGCGGTTCAAACTGCAAACGGATGCGAGCGACTTCGGATTAGGAGCAGTCCTGACGCAGGAGGCAGAGGATGGGGAACACGTTATCTCGTTCGCAAGCCGGAGGCTAAATAAGACAGAGCAAAAATACAGCGCGACGGAAAAGGAGTGCCTGGCCATTTACGGGGGCATTGACAAGAACAAGATGTACCTCGAGGGATATTACAGTAGTAACAGATCATATGGCGCTGAAGTGGCTGAACTCGATCAAGAGCCCGGCAGGGAGAGTCGCCAGGTGGGCGCTGGGTTTACAACCCTACCAAATGGATGTGCAGTACAGGAAGGGGAAACTCAACGTGGTAGCGGATGCCCTATCGAGACTACCACGGGTGGAAGTCAAGTCATTAAGGCACCAGGACGACTGGATAAGGCAGTGGATGGAGGAGCTACAAGAAGAACCCCATAGTGAGGAGTACCAAATATCGGAGGGACGGTTATAGCGGGGGTGAATAGAAGAGAGACCAGCAGCAGTGGAAGTTGTGCGCGACCGCGGGCGAAATCTCGCAGATTATGAGAGAAAACCATATCGCGGCGGAAGCAGGATACCTGGGAATATTCAAGACAATAAAGAGAATAAAAGTAAGGTATTTTTGGCCGGGATTAACCAGGAACACGAAGAAGTTCATGCGGGCATGGGACAGTTGCCAGAAATACAAGGTCTCGCAACAGAAAGCAGCCGGAAAAATGCTAACGCAAGTAGCGGAAGCAGGCGGCATTGGAGACACGAAACCGTACGTAGAATTATCGCCCGAGCCCAAGCACGATACATCGATGCACACTGGAGACAATCACGATATATTGATACACATTAGAGACAATCACAATACATCGAAACACGCTAGGGGCGACCACGATACATCGACACACGCGGGAAGAGGACACGATACATCGATACATAGGGGGCGGGGGCCACTCTAATCTCAGATTCTAACCTTGCACTCATTCAGCGACGAACATTCAAGAAGCCTGTATATAAATATAGTACACGTGGCGACGCAACGAGATATACTAATGAAATTTGTGTTCTCGTTACAGAAAAAATGGGGAAGTTTGAGGAGAGCCCAGCGGCTTTCAAGCGGCGGCAAGTGGCGGCAGCAGCAATGATCCGGGCCAAGCTCGTGGAGGCAGCAGCAATCCTTGGAGCAGGGAGAAAGAGGACGGAGCCGGCGGAATGGGCAGGAAGGTGGTCGCAGCACCGGCGGAGGCCAAGAAAAACGTGGTGGCAGCTGGAGCAGCGAGCCATGTAGGCGCGGGCAGGTGGCGAGTGGCCCATGTCCCGCCGCAGGATGGGATCGGAGGGTGGGATCGGAGAGTGTGACGCATGCCGCGCACAAAAACCTGTACATGGAATAAAATAGAAATAAAGGAAGTTAAAAACAATAGAAAGATTGGAATAAATAAAGGGGATAAATAGAGAAAGGAGGAAAGAAGAGAGAGATTTAAATTAGTTGCGCGCGCGCGCCAAGAAAGGGCTACACTAACGGCCAGGGGCATACTGGACGGAAAAGAAGCGGAAGCAGCCGATCGCGGCGGGCACACTGGAACACGCCAGACCCTATATAATGCGGGCCGCTGGCCATAGGAAATCACTTAGCAGCCGACGGCGATCGGGAGCGGTGAGCCTCTAGTAGCACACTCCTAGTAGTCAGCAGCCAAAGTCACTTTTTTGGGCGACCGGTATCTTTAAATTTGGGTTGCAATACATTGTCGAAAGACTTGTGAGTCGCGGCATCTAATTCAGCTTGCAGAATTCTCTCGCTGACGACTTACGAGTCCGCTTGCTCTCTCTCTCTCTGAAGACTTACGAGTCCGCCCGCTCTCTCTCTCCCGCACGACGAAGACTTTCGAGTCCACCGCGAATTCTCCCTCTGAAGACTTTCGAGTCCGCCTGCTCTCTCTCCCGCACACCGAAGACTTTCGAGTCCACCGCGAATTCTCCCGCACACCGAAGACTTTCGAGTCCACCGCGAATTCTCTCTCTGAAGACTTTCGAGTCCGCCCTCGCTCTCTCTCTCGCACACCGAAGACTTTCGAGTCCACCGCGAATTCTCTCTCTCTGAAGACTTTCGAGTCCGTTCGGGAAGACTTTCGAGTCCCACACCTGTTCTCTTCTCTTTTCTCCGCAGGCTCCCGGGTCCATCGCCCTCTGGACTGGCCGTCCCCGACTGCCAACGAACTCGAGGCGTTCAGAAGTACCGACGACCAAGCAGCAGCGTACCCGAAATCCACCTATCCAACTCTGTAGAAGGAAGCATTGAATAAACAACTAAACCTACTTAAGTCAACGAATTCTCTCCACTGTTCTTACTGGGAATCGGGGAACCTCTCTTACAGTTACCACTCGAACTACTAGCCGGACTCTGACAGTCCCTGAGCTACCTAGGGAACTGGGCGGCAGACCGTCACAAACTTAATTCCGATAATTATAAAAATCCATTAATTTTTTAATTTGAAATCAGGGCGTTTATTCGAAAATCCTCGAGGTTGTGACGACGGTCACAGGGTGGCCCCCGCCACGAATAAAAAAAATATGTAAAGAACACGATGTAAATATGAATTCAAAACGTAATGTAAATAGTAGGCTAAGGTTAGGTATAAGAGTAGAATAGGTTTGTACATATTAGTTAGGGCTATTAGGCGTTAGGGAATCATAGGGCCGGGCCCACACCTCGGCCACGCGACGGCTAGAATGAGGGGAAAAGATCACTCGTAATTAGGCCAGCAGCGATTCTAGAAGTGTGAGATAAAAATCGAGACAAGTGACCCCCGCAAAGCACACACATTTTTTGAACAGAACCCGGAACCCAGGACAACGAGGACCCCAGGCACGACCAGGATACCGACGACAAGGAAGATTTGGACAATCAGAGGAAACAACTCTCGGGTGAGCGAACGGCGCCCGCCACTTCTAGATTATAAAAACATGGTGTGAGCAATAGAAAGCACAGACAAAGGGTTGGAAAACAGAACGAAAACACTTTTATAAGAATAAGGAAGACTAGCACAGGCAAATACACATGAAATAAAAGTACAGAATGAACACACGAAAGGTAATATTATTTTATTTCTACTCAAATTGGCCCCTCACACCACACTGTGCTCCCTCCTCCCCACCTCAGCTGCCGTTGGGTAATTCCAGGCGCGGATTTGGGCAGGACGGAGACAGGAGCGACACGTTGCTGGGTTAAATTCCGGACGTGGGCGCGGGCGGCGGCTGCGGGACCCTTACCAGCCATCTTGTCCAGTCTCAGTATGCGCCCCAGGGATTAGCCCGAGTGCCGCCGCAGGAAAATTAAGGGGGCATATTTAGGGGAGGGCGACGGCCCGCCGTTGGGATACCACGGCGGAGCCGCCGGGCCGCGGCAGCTCGGGCACGCCGGCGTCGCGGTTGTAGGTTCGGATTGCGGGCGCGGGAGCGGGCTGCTGGGTCATCCCGGGGCTCTGCTCCAGTCTCTAGTGGGGGTCCGGCCGCTGGGAGACTCCAGGGCCGGTAGCGCGATCCCGCCCAGCGTGGGCAGTCGGAAGAGGCAATTATCTTGGTCAAAAATCCACCCCTAAAAACCTCGCCAACCACGACCCCTCCATTTTCTGACGTTTTCCAATTATAAATTTAACTTGAAAGGGACTCTGGGCCGCTGAGTTCATATCTCTGCCGTAGTGCATCTTAACAACGTGATGCTGTTGATGTTGATTGTATTAGGTCAGGTTAGGTTAGGTTAGTCCGGGCGGCTCTCATGGGGGACTACGCATAGGCCAGTATGGCCCTTAGTTGCTCAGGGGACTTTTCCTTGAGGATCGAGGAGTATTTTGCGAAAGGGAGCAGTTCACCTGGCGTTCTCTTGGGGGACTATCCTAGGGAGCCCAGTAATGGGACTCCTATGTTCATTCAATCTTTCTCTTCGTAGCAAACCGTCGTGTTTTTGTTTTGCGCTGCGACTTCTGTGTTTATTTTCGATTTAAAACCACCGGGGTTCCTTCTAATTTATCATATAAATATCTACAATTAAATTCCGTTTGGTACCGCGCGTGCATGCACTTTCTTGTGTATATAATTTGTATTATTAATCACTTTTTAGTTTGTGCTAAGACGGTTATCTCATCTTATCTCAGTTTTCCTCTTTGTTCTTACTCCCGTTTTTATTTTTCACTCCACCGCTCATGAGGTGTTGGCTTGTTTTTTGGTACTTATAGTGTGTTCAGCGGTTCTAAGGTTGTGAATATGTCCCACAAAGTCGTCTGCAACATTAAGAACTGCCAAAAAGAGGTTTCGGCAGATCGTATTTACCGAAACCTGTTGAAGTCGGAGATCTTATGCTCCGAAACTCTTCCAAGTAAGTACACAATTTATAGATTAGATCGCCAGATCCAGTGTGATGGTGGAGTTTTAATTGCCGTTGACTCTTGCCTCATCTTGAATTTATCTGCGTTAAACTATATTTCACAGGTAGTTGTATTTATGTAACCTGCTCCTACATCCCTCCATCTTCGGAAGAGCCAATTTATTGGAAACACCTTTCGGCAATTCAGGCAGTTTCTGGCTCTCTAATAGGGACCAATTGGTGGCTTTAGGTGACTTCAACATACCTGGAGCGCACTGGTCCTCTGATGGTGTGTCTAACGTTCTTCATACTGCGGCACACCATGACTTTATAACTAGCCTATCGTTATCCCAAGTTAACCGTATCTTTAAATCTTTAAACCGCTTACTGGGTCTATTCTTGTCTCCGATCCTGTAAGTGTAAATCTAATTAGAGTTTCTCCAATGACGCAACCTTATCATCCTACTTTCGATGTGACTATTGACACTGGGACAGTTTTAGCAATTAAATCTGGTAGCAGACTAAACAGAGTCCGCTGTTTCCGAAAGGCTGACTATCAGAGACTAAACACTCTAATAACTGAATTTGATTGATCAAAACTTCACACGAGCTCTGGCATGGCATCCGCCGTTGATATCTTTTACAGGGCCATGAATTCATTTTTCTCTTTATGTGTTTCTGAAACCTACCCGACAGTCTCTAAGAAACAAATTTGGTTTACCAAAGAGCTGACACATTTAAAAAACGTAAAATCTAGGCTTTATAATAAATTTAAACTCACTGGTGCAAAAACGGCTTTCTCATCTTACCTTAGAGCTCGATCTAATTTTTCCGTGCTTAACGCTCAGTGTTATAAAAATTATTTAACTCGTTGCAAGGTCCAGATCACTCAGGACCCAAAACTGTTTTATAACTTTGTTAACTCTAAACGTAAACCCACGTTACACCCTTCCTCGCTGTCATTTAAGAATACTGCAGTAAATTCTGATCAGGCAATAGCTAATCTCTTTGCAGAGTTTTTCAAAACTACTTATTCGGACTCAACATCTTCAGATCATACATTTTCTCCAGTTATGCCCAGTTCCTCTTTAATCTGCAGTCCTAGTTTTAACAAAAGCTCACTTATTCGTGATCTTCAGCGTGTTAAGCCAGTTTATTCACCAGGTCCCGATGGTATACCGGGCTCTGTGCTTAGGTATTGCTCCAGGCGCTGTGTAACCCCCTTCTAAAATTGTTTACCTTATCTTTAGAATCCTCAGAACTTCCCCTTATTTGGAGGGAATTATTTGTTATTCCTCTCCATAAAAAAGGTAGTAAATCGGATGCCAGTATTTAAAAAGGCATCTCTAAGTTATCGGCAATCCCTAAACTTTTCGAGAATGTAATCACTCCTCATTTGTAACATCTGTGTAGATCCGTCATTTCGCCATGTCAGCATGGTTTTATGAAGCGAAGATCAACCATGGCCAATCTTCTGGAACTTTTCTCTTTTGTTATTAGGGGCTTCCAACAAAACTTTCCAACAAAACCTTCCAACAAAACCTTCCAACCGATGTTATTTACACGGACTTCAGTAAAGCCTTCGACTCGGTTAATCATTCTCTTCTGGTTAGGAAACTTGATTCAATGGGGTTTCCTAGTGATCTTCTTAAATGGATTTCGAGCTATCTAAGTGACAGGACCCAAAAGGTTCTGTTCAGAAACGTTCTATACAATAGCCTCAGGGTCACATCCGGCGTCCCGCAGAGTAGTCACCTTGGACCACTGCTATTTACATTGTTCATCAATGATTTGCCGCAGGTTCTAACCAAATACAGAGTATTCATGTATGCTAATGACGTTAAACTTTGCCTGCAGTATAGGGACAGTTCTTGTCAATCTGACCTACATTCGGATCTTGATAACTTCCAAGCATCATCATCTCAACAGCTCTAAATGTAAAGTAATGACATTTTCACATGTCACTCCCCAGTTTGCCACTTCTATGCTTAACGATTGCTTCTTGAAAAGAATTACTATTGTTGACGATCTGGGTGTCCGCCTGGATCCCAAACTTTCGTTCTAAGAACATATTTCCTGTAGGTTAACAAAGCAAGAGGCATGCTGGGATTCGTTAAAAGGTGGTCGAAAGAATTCAATTCTCCTTATGTGACGAAGACTCTCTTCACTTCATTCGTGTGTCTGGAGTCCTCAATTTGGAGTCCATAGTAGTCGCATTGAATCTGTCCAGAAGAACTTTTTGCTTTTCTGCCTCCGTGGCCTACCCTGGGATGCTAATCTTAGATTACCGTGTTACTCTAGTAGACTCTTCCTACTCAACTTACCTTCTTTAGCTAACCGTAGGACGATGTTTGGCGTCGTCTTCTTACATAAACTTATTCAAGGGGATGTGGAAAGCCCCTACTTGTTAGGCCAGCTCAATTTCCATGTTCCGCGTCTTTCATCTAGAAACATTATCCCTTTAGTAGTTAACCACTGTAGGCGTTAGTTTGAAGTACGTGAACCTTTTAGAGTTTTATGTACGGATTACAATCGCCTATTTAGTAGTATTGAAGTAATAGAAAGACTTCGAAAACTAAAACTGTTTTGCTTGTAGTACTAGCCCGTAGTATATCTTGATTCTTCCTACGCATTTCGTGCCGTACAGTACACGGCTGCACCCCTCGGCCTTTTGGGCAAGAGGTGGTCGTGGGACTCGCGCGCTAAAACAAAAAAAAATAAAAAAACAAGTATCTAGTACCTGATGCTCACTGGCGTCGGTTACTTCCGTGCATCCTGGGAAGGGCGCTTCCATTATTGCTACTAGGGCCTCTTTGCTGCCCTCAGAGCACTGTCCATGGTCTTTTTTGAACTGACTCTGTATGGTAGGTTGCTTCGATAGTAACTTCCGGAGTCTCGCCGTTTCTGGGGCCGTCTCTATGTTGGAGCAGAAGTTCCTCCAAGAGCTTCTTTGCACCCTTCGTATTTCCTTCTTGTTTTCCCTTAGTAGGATTTTATATTCATCGTTAAGTGTGTCATCGTTCACTTGATTAGCGATCTTAAAGAATGATGATGGTATTATTTCAACTTTAGATTTTATAATGCTATTAAACGAGCAATGTGTCGTCTTTTTATTGTAAATAATCAATCCGATTGTCGTAAGTAACTTTTATATCATATTTTTTTTATATCTTAAATTCATAAAACACTTGATTAAGTATTGTGTAGGGGGGCGCTTCTGCCGCCAAAGATAGCCAGAAATTGAAGTTGTAGAACGGTAGGTGGCTTCCAGGAAAATCCCACTGCGCAAACAAAAAGTCGGGGGCGTCGTGGTATTTCAATGGGCGCAATCGCATGTATTTTCGTCGACTTCGTACATTGAACTATCTTAGCATAACATAAGGGCCGCGCTCCCGACCGATAAGCTCAGCTTAACAGTACGGGAGCGGGCCCGAGCGGCGGAAGGCCAAGCGCGAGAGCGGGCGCAGCGACGGCGGACCCGAGGCCCTGAGCACAAAAGAGGGGCGAGCGCGGGTGCGGTCTTAAGTTCTGGTGAGCCAAGGCGGCACAGAGGGCCCCTCACCTAAACATCCCGCCCCCCTTGTAATCAATCGGGTTGCAATTGGTCCCACGTTGTTACGGCTGGTGGCAGGCTCCGGACACGACCCATCCAAAAACGGTGCTTTGGGCCACCGGTAGCCCGTCCTGAATCTTCAGGAAGCCCGGCTGAATGACGCGCGGATACATGTCCGCGCCCAGAACGACGGAAATCGTGGCTGGCAAATAGAAACGCTCGTCAGCCAGGGTGATGCCTCTGAAGTGGGCACGCACCACATCGCTCAGCTCTCGGCACGGCGTACGAATGCGGACGTGAGGCTCGATTTTGAACATGACGTCTAGCCGCACGCTCTCGTCGGTTTTGGATCCCACGGTGGCCGAACAGACTTGTTCGTCCCCCACACGAGTAGTGGGCAGACGGAAACACGCCGCTAGCGAAGCATCAATGCAGCTCGAGGGCGTGCACGGGTCAATGAGGGCCCCCGTGTCGAAGATCCGGGTCCCGGTGTCA
>VNJN01006357.1:0-10936 GCA_008042485.1 Drosophila mayri
TTGTTTCATCTTTCGCTTGTTTAGCGTTTTTGAAGAACTCTCTGAGGTTGTTGCGTTGGAGAGTGAGGTCTCTGTTCCACCTTGGTGGCTTGGTTCTCTTCCAATTTCTTGCTATCGGGCATGATGCGTGGTACATAATTTAGTAATTCTTTGGAAAGCGTCTCTAGGAACTTTTCTATTTCGTCCACGGAGTTAACAGTGCCCGGACCACGAGTCTCGCGATGAATGTCCTTTTGAACTTTCCCCAGTTGGTGTTCCAGGGATTCCTAAAGACAGGTGGTTTTGGGGAATGTTCAAAGTCGTAGTGGAACTGGATGTACTTGTGGTCTGAGAAGGATGGTCTACTACTGTTGAGTCTAGCTCATTAGAGGAGGTAGGACCCACGATGGTATGTACATCCCCTACTTTTGCTACGTAAAAATTGGAACAAAGTATAAAGCCAAGAAGTGACTCACCTCCTTCGTTAATGTCGGGGCTCCCCTACACGCAGTGGTGTGCGTTGGCGTTGGTCTTTCGTGTTGGCTTCTACCAGGCTCCTGAGTTCCTCCGGTGGGGCTGTCTTATCAGGAGCCAACATGCAGCAGGAAGCTACCAGTAGGCGCTTCTTCTCGCTTTCCAGCATCACCACAGTCAGATCATCCGTGCTGTAATGAAACATAAGGTTAGCTTGGAGACCCTTCCGTACAAGTACGGCGGTTCTACTTCTGCTTACCGGCGGTTTGTATAACACATTGAGTATTGAGGACCTTAGTCCGGCGATGGAATTGCCCGAGGCAATCCACGGCTCTTGGACTAAGGCTATATCGACGGACCCTTGCTAAATTGCCATCAGGAGTTCTGCCAACGCGAGCTTGCTTTTATGAAGTTTAAGCTGCAGTACCCCCAGGGTACCAACTCCGGCCGGGTTGACTGGGAACGTTCGGGTCTTGGCGCTGTAGCAGCTTCAGCGCCGGGTCACCTTGTATAGCGATGGGGAAGAGTCGACTTCGGAATGGATGGGATTAGCTCCCTGTATACTACCTCGAGCTTGGCCCAATACCACAACGCCTCCATTTGGCTAATCGTTTGCGTCAGCCACTTCCGAGTCGGGTCGTCCATGCACTTCAGAATTTTGACCCCGTTCAGCCACCCTGCACTATCGAATGTGGGCATTGGCGCTGGGGAGTCATCCTCGTTTGTCACCTCACTAACCTGTCCTCTTTGGAGGTTTCGCTGTACCGGGTGGGGGCCCGCCTGCTTGGACCCGCGTTTCCACTTACTCGCCGGAGCTTCCATGTTGGCGCTCTCAGCTGAGCGTTGCCTTTTGCTGGCAAGCAGCTCCTCCACCTTGTTGGCGAATCCGCCCGTAGTAGACTTATGCCGTAGAGTGGCGTAGTGTAACCTGCCCTCTTCAATCTTTTGCCCGAGCGGCGTAGTTTGCCCTGAGTAGTTTTTGTGGCAGTGACAGTACAACTAGCGCAACCTGCTCCCGTTGATCTAGAGGTGTGACCGCTGGCGATACTCAGAGGGGATTGCTCCCACCCGTGCCCGCCGGTGGTAGCAGTCACACCTTCCACCGACGTTTGGGCTGATATCCCAGTCCCGGATTTGTCCCAAGCCCCATTTTCAAAGAATTTATACCCTTGCAGGGTATTCTAATTTCACTGACTCAGTTTGCAACGAGACATTTCCGACCCTATAAAGAATATATATTCTTGATCAGGATCAACAGAGGAGTCAAAAAAAAAAAAATATCTTTGTCAATTTCTAACGATTTGATATTTGATCATTTAATATTATTTCAGAGTTTCAGTTTTAATTTCATGAAAAACCGACATCTATATCCAATAGCTGCAATAAGAACAATCAGGGAAATAAAAGAAAAAATCATAACTTCGCTGTTTCTCAACATATTTTCATGAATTTTGAGATTTGGCAACTAATTAAATTATATTCCAGAATTTCGGTTTTAATTTTCTGACTTAATTCTGTAAGGGTATACAAACTTTTGCAAGCAGAATTTAACTTCCTTTCTTGTTTTCCTTAAGAAAGCCGAAAGTTTGAAATAATTTTTGTACTGCGATTTTTCTGGGTATTGGAAACGAACCAAATATTTTTAACTATGGACAAAAACTGAAGGTGTGTTAAGTAAATTATTAACTGAATGTTTTTTATATGTTCTTTATTGTCTAATTGTTCGAAGTGTTGTTGCTTAGGTTTTAGATGACAAATGTATACTGCTTTTTGTTGCGTGTAACTTGTGAGTATAGCATTCTTCTGACCCACTGCTGTCCACAATTAACCTCAGGAAGAAAAAGTTTAACACGCAAAAAGTCTGCCAAAAGATGTCTTAGTTTTTTGGAAATCTCCCGAGGTCGAACTCTCAAAAATAGGAACTAGTGTAAACAACAATAATAATAATTATGTCGATGAAGCCGGTAAAGAAGAGTTTTCACTTCGAATTTATCGAATTTAAAAAAAATACAGGGTGGCCCATTAAAGATTTGCGTATATATTTTTCACAATTTTTTTTTTTATAGGATTGCCTCAACATTGCACCACTTCGTTCGGTGTTCGGCTGGCTTTACATTACCCACGGTCGACCCAATTTCTAAACACATTTTCGATGGTATGGCCTTTAATGGCTATTATGGCGCCTTCAATCTCGTGATTTAGGTCGTTAATTCGTCTCTGGGTGGTTAGCGTAACATCTATCCTTGACGGCATCCCACAAAAAATAGTCCAACGGGGTCAAATCGCAGCTGCGAGGCGGCTAGTGACATCGCCGTTTCGGCTAATTATGCGATTTTTAAACGTACAGCGCAAAATATCGATTGTGACGTTGGCTGTGTGGCACATAGCCTTGTCCTGCTGAAACCATATGTCGGCTATGTCTTCCTCTTCTATTCGGGGAATGAAAAAGTCTCCCAACATGCCGCAATAGCGGACACCATTAGCGGTTGCGACGTCTCGTTCCCCATTTTCAATGAAATACGGCTCAATGATGCCACCCGACCACATACCGCACCAAACAGTCACTCGTTGTGGATGAATTGGCTACTCCAAAACGACGTGTGGATTTTCTGAACTCAAAATGCGACAGTTTTGCTTATTAACATAACCACCGAGGTGGAAATGGGCCCCATTAGAACACAAGATTTTTCGGTAAAATGGCCGTCTTCGACCTAGCCAAGTCAATCCATTTGTCCCGAATCTGTGGTCAAAATTTATTTTTCGAAAGTATTCAAATTTTCATTTGTGACGCGTGCCGCGCACAAAAGAATTTGTATGTAAAAAATATAAATAAAGTTGAAAACAATAGAAAGATTGGAATAAATAAAGGGAATAAACAAAGGAAGGAAAAATAAGAGAGATTTTCGAAGGCACTTAGCAGCCGACGTTGATCGGGAGCGGTAAGCCTCTAGTAGCACACTCCTAGTAGTCAGCAGCCAAAGTCACTTTTTTGGGTGACCCGAATCTTAGGATTTGGGTTGCAATACATTGTCGGAAGACTTGCGAGTCGCGGCATCGAATTCGGCTTGCCGAATTCTCTCTCTCTCTGACGACTTACGAGTCCGCCCGCCCTCTTTCGCTGACGTCTTACGCGTCCGCCCGCCCTCTCTCTCTGTTGACTTACGAGTCCGCCCGCCCTCTCTCTCTCTCTCTCTCTCTCTGACGACTTACGAGTCCGCCCGCCCTCTCTCTCTCTCTCTCTGACGACTTACGAGTCCTCCCGCGCTCTCTCTCCCGCACGCCGAAGACTTTCGAGTCCGCCGCGAATTCTCCCGCACACCGAAGACTTTCGAGTTCACCGCGAATTCTCTCTCGGAAGACTTTCGAGTCCGCCCTCTCTCTCTCCCGCACACCGAAGACTTTCGAGTCCACCGCGAATTCTCCCGCACCCCGAAGACTTTCGAGTCCAGTGCGAATTTAGATTTTCGAGTCCGTTCGGGAAGACTTTCGAGTCCCACACCTGTTCTCTTCTCTTTTCTCCGCAGGCTCCCGGGTCTATCGCCCCTCTGGACTGGCCGTCTCCGACTGCCAGCGAACCCCGGCCCGAACTGACCTGTCGGGCCGTTCCGAAGAACCGACGACCAAGCAGCAGCGTACCCGAGATCCACCTATCCAACTCTGTAAAAAGAAGCATTGAATAAACCACTAAACCTACTTAAGTGACGGAATTCTCTCCACTGTTCTTACTGGGAATCGGGGAACCTCTCTTACAGCTACCACTCGGACTACTAGGCGGACTCTGGCCGTCCCTGAGCTACCTGGGGAACTGGGCGGCAGGCAGTCACACGTTTTTTCAATTATAAATACTATGTTTAGAAATGATCAAGCTTCTATGCTACATACTCAAAATGTTAACTTAACAGTTTAATGTTGATATAACAGCTGTTGCAAGCGAACTCTTCTTGCTATCATAAAGTTCAACTTTAAGGTGCAACTGCGAATTGCAATTTCTTTAGGTTAGTACCCAGTCGGACTTCGCTTCATGATGTGAGCTGCTCATAATGGAAAGCTGCCAGCAATGGGTATGGGATTTTATTTTTATTTCCCGAAAGAGAAATCCCCCTTTCCCTTTCGGGATATTTTTTTAACAAGCAGTAACTAAGCAGTTACCAAGCAATTAACAAGCAGCGCGCTGATGAAATAGCAAAATTAATCTATCTGCATATTGGCGTTGCACATTTAATTGGCAACGTAGCGCGGTGTGTAAGCAGGTGGACTGAGAACCGCAGAGACCCGGGTTCGAACCCCAGTTCAGCCGAAAATTTTTGTCTTTTTTTTATTTGAATTTTCCCATGAATTACCCCCATGAACGTTGCACGTGAATTTCACAGCGAGACGAGCAGTGACGTCGGCATCATAAATTACCCCGGCCGCCCATGTATAAAAGCGAATGAGAACTTTACATGGACGGTAGGGTACAACCCCATGAGCTTTCGGTTGGAAAACAATGTAGCTTTCCTACAGAAAAGTGGATACAATGTGTTGCAAGTGGTGTTCCCTTGTCACTTTTGGAAAAAAAAATTTGAACTTTCCAAAGGGTTTTAGGTTAAAGGTTCAAATAATATCGGTGAATGTACATATAATATATAAGTTAACTCAGCCAACTCGGCGACGGCAATGAACGATCGCCCAAAAGCTCGATCCGGCCAAACTGCTGACATAGCGTCTGGCCGGAAGCTCGTGCATAGCCGGCAAGCTCTGCCAATTGCAGAGGCCGCTATGAATCACCTCATTGTTAGCTTTTAAGTTCAGTTAATAATTGGCATTCAATAAATCCAGAGCACCAACTCTAGTATTATCGGTAACTTGTTTATTCATTATCATACCGACTGAGTCTCTAGGGCAGCGGTATTGAAGGGAAGTCAACCTTCCATCGTAATCTTCCTATCTCAACATAGGACAGTCCAGGCCAACCGGCCACATCCGGATATCCCAGTACCAGCCAACCGGCAGTGCATCGGTATTCGTCATTAGCCATCTGGCTAACATCTATTGGAGATAACGGCGAGGGAGTTCACATAGTTCACCCCCATCCCCCCATTTTCATTAATTTATATGTATGCTGTAGATTGGTCAATTCTGAATTCAGACTACCTACACAGATAAAACTGTAGAACGAAAAAATCAAGAATATTTTTCTTGTTTTTGGCGTTTTTGTTTCTTGAAATTTTTAAGAATGATTCGGAATTAAATGGTCTTGAAATTTTTAAGAATGATTCGGGGTTAAATGGTCTGATTAATCCTGTTTTGGGATTAAAGTCAAGAAATAAGCCTAAATATTCTTAAATTAATCCCGTTTCGGAATTGTAGTGACCAAAAATGCCTAAAAAATCTTAATTTAAGCCGAAAAATTCGGTGAGACCAGATTGTGCTGAGAGAGAGAGGGAGGGAAGTTGTTCTTGTTTTCTGTACAGTTCTCTCCCACGATGCTCGCTGTTCTCCAGTTTCGATCTGTCTTTCGGTAATTTTGGCAATCGTGAAAAAAGCAATGGTCATTTTCTGCCAGTGTTCTGATAGTTTTTTTATGAGCAATTTGTATTATAAATTGCCCAAAAAAGAGTCTGGAAAGAGCATTTTTTTAACGTGTACCAAACGTACAAAGGTATTATAGTTTTGTGCGAGTGCGATTTTCTGTAACCGACAGAAGGAGGCGTGGCAGACCCATAAAAGTTACCTAAATATTGGTCAGGACCACTAAAGGAGTCCATATAGACATGTCCGTCTGCCTGTATGAACGCCTAGATCACAGAAACTATAAGAGCTAAAGACACCAAACTTGGGATTTAGACTTCTTATATCTACTTCCCTTTTTGGTGGAGCTATTTAAAAAAAAGACATATATCTCCCAAATTTATTATGTTATGTAAACCATATTCAAAAAGTTTGTGTATTTTATCAAAATACACAGATTGATTAAATTTCGTTGCGATCGTGCTATAAATAGCGGAAATATAGGCTTTTTACTTTATACAGATAACTTGTACAAGAGGCAGCCCAGGCAGAGGGCTCCAAATAAATCAAAACATTCATTATACATTTTAGCTATGTTCACATTATTATGAAATTAAGATTTTACATTTTAAATCGATTAGTGGTGCAGCTGTCTAAGCTGCTGTCTACCCGTAGTGGTTTTTTTTAACAAAGATTCGTTGTCCCGAGTTCCAATATCGTCTGCGGCGTGTCAAATTTTTTTGTAAATTCTTTTAGCAATTATTTTTTTTTTAATTTTTCCCTCTAGTTCAAAATAATTACAGAACTTAATACTAAGAAATAAAAAAACTTACTAAATTTTTTAAAATTAAAAAAATCATCTTATTCCATGCGGCTGGAGTTGAACCCAGGCCATTTCCTCACACAGAAAATACATGTGCCGCTTTACCCACAGCTATCGACGTTGTCCTCCGAATAGTAAAACGTCTCAGCCGTCTAGATGTGTGTGTCCTTGTTATCCGTCTAGCAGGGGGTTAGGGTGTCTGATTAGTCTAAGCCGATGATTTGCAGCCAGAGAGTTTATCACATCACCAACTGCTGGTACTCCAAGTTCCCTTGTAATGTCAACGTTTCTAATATACCATTCCGCGTTGGCGATACGTCTTAAAAACTTTGCCTGAAACGCCTGGACCTTCTGCAAGTGCGACCTGGCTGCTGTCCCATATATAGCCACCCCATAGCGCCACATTGGGGCTAGGAGCGATTGATACAGTCGAGTCTTACAACGCAGACTTAGCTTAGAATTTGGACCTGTTCACCAACTAATACGACTGGCCGTACCTTGCAGCTTCGCCCAAATCTGTTTGACATGCGAGGCAAAATAAAATAAATAAATAACTTTTTCCTCCAAAATATGTCCTGAATCCATAAGGGGTTAAGTGATGGCATTTGATGGCAGAGGCTTCTCACAGCGTCGATTCTTTGCCTTCAGGGCATTAATTATTTTTTTTACCCTTGCAGGGTATTATAATTTCAGTCAGAAGTTTGCAACGCAGTGAAGGAGATATCTCCGACCCTATAAAGTATATATATTCTTGATCAGGATCAAGAGCCGAGTCGATCTAGCCATGTCCGTCTGTCTGTTCTACCCAAACTAGTCCCTCAGTTTTGAAGCTATTTGAATGAAACTTTGCAGCTAGTTTTCTATATACTCTCACTCCTACATATGTCGGATCGGACTACTATATCACATAGCTCCCATAGGAACGATCGGAAAATTTTTCGAAAAAGATTATAACTATGTCAGTTTTCGAGATATATTATACAATATTATTTGAGAATTTCGGTTTTATATCGGTCGACTATATATTATAGCTTCCATGGGTTCCCATCAGAATCAATCAGAAAAATAAAAAATACATAACTTAGCCGTGTTTCAAACCATTTTCATCAAATTTGAGATTAGAAACTAATTATTATTCCAGAATTTCGGTTTAAATTTATTGTTTAGATTCTGCAACGGTATATAAACTTCGGTGAGCCGAAGTTAGCTTATTTTCTTGTTGTCAGCTTGTTTCATTTATTTATTGCCTCTTACGATAAGCGATTTAATACCTGCCGGTAATGAAAGTTGAGAAATTATCCTTATATTACTAGGCATCATAAACTTATTGTTTAAGCCTGACTATTTAGATAGTGATTTAAATTACTTGCAATCATTAATAGAACAGCACCATTCTATGTATATAAAATTATTTGGTGCATTAAAGCCAAAGCTCCATTTTCTTGTCCATTATGCTACAGCAATTAAAAATTGTGGCCCCTTAAAAAATTTTTGGAGGATGCGATTTAAAGCTAAGCATAAGGATGCAAAAATATATTTTAATAGCATTACAAATAGAAAGAATCTGCCAATTTCAATAGCTATAAAAACATCTTTCAAATGTAGTAATTTCATAATTAATAACAGAAATGGATTAAGTCCAACATTTATTTGCAATAATATTGATCATTTTATAACAAAATATGAATTTAATGAACTTTTTAATGAAATTAATTTGAAATTTGAGGACTGCAAAATATCTAATGATGTAACATTTAAAGGAACGAATTCGTCATTGTCTCTTCCAAGTGAACGGTCGTGTTTTTTTCTTGCGCTCTCGTTTTTGTAAAAACTCTACGTTAAAACCAACGGGGTTTTCTTAAAACTTCTACTTTGTGTTCTATTTAGTTCCCATTCACTTCGCGTGTGCATGCAGCTTCATTAATCGATTCTTAATCTTTTTATTTTTCAATAATTAATTGTGCTGCCTGTGTTTGCTTTTTATATTCTTTTTGTGTTTCCTCTTTTCACCTCTCCCGTTTAGCAGTTGTTGCTCTGTCGCGACAGTTAAACGTTTTCGAAGCTTCGCTTACTCTTACACTCCCCCGCTCTTTAGTGCTTCAACTCTCTCGGTGCAGCTGCACTTTTCGTCTCACATCTTTCGCCCTATTATCTATTGCTACAAGTACAGTGGTAAGTCTTTAATAATGTCTTCCGATATTGTCTGCTTCTCCAAATCCTGCAAGAAGGTAATTTTGTCAAGTGATCTTACCATCGGCTGCTGGCTGTGCGACAACATTCTGCACGCAAAGTGCATTGGGGTTGCCGGTCGGACTGTTGATGATGTGAGAAAAAACATCGGCAAACCAAGGGCAGTTTTAAGGAGCTGTTATCGAGTCTCAATAAAACTCATAACAGCTTCTTAGCGCTTGAGAAACAATTTAATAGCCTTACGATAATAAATGAGTCTCCAAGGCGCAAAAAAACTGCTACTGGAGTGCAGCATTGCGACGGATCTCAACAACCCGCGGCGGGTTCTCAACAGCAGCCGCCTTTGACTCAGCCTTTGACCTCAGAATTAAATCCCAGAACTCTGAGGTCAAGTGTTAGGAAAGATTCGGTTCCTGAAGGTGCTGTGGGACTAAACGTTCCACCGCAAATTTCAATTTCGTCTCCTATGGGAGCACAAAGTTTGACCCCCCATAGCCCCGTAAATTTATCCCCCCAGGAATTACCGGCCATATGGGCAATGAGTGCACACAGGCACACAGTCTGTTACACCTCAAGCCCTCATAGCTGTCCCACCTACGAAACAAATATTTGTCTCGCGGCTCTCCCCTGGCCAAACATCTGAAGAAGTTATTGCCTTTATACGAGGCAAAGTTAGAGCCGAAAATTTAAATTTAAAGGTGGAAAAATTCAAGTTTTCTTACGCTAGGGATATTTCATCTTTCAAAATAAATATCCCAAACGAATACTTCGGCACGATATGCTCAACCAAATTTTGGCCTGAGTATGTTGCAGTTAAAGAATACGAAGCTAAGAAAAAGAAACGGCCTGTTGGGATAACTCTTCCTAAGCCCGATGTGACCACTGTGCCCTCTACCTTCTCGGACTCTGTCCAAAAAAACTAAATACTTCGCTGTTCATCTCCTATCAGAATGCAAGAGGCTTGCGGAGTAAGCTGCCTAAACTGTATTCCGATAGTTTTGCATTCGCCTCCCATGTTATTGTGTTCACAGAAACCTGGTTAAAGCCGGAGATTCTTAGCTCCGAAGTTTTCCCAGCTGTGTTCACGATTTATCGGCTAGATCGGCCTGTCAGGCGCGGGGGTGGGGTCCTCATAGCGGTCAACTCCACTCTCACGTCTGAATTAGTAACTTTCGATGAAAACAACGAAGTTGAATTCCTTTGTGTGAAGCTATCATTTAATGGTCGCTTTGTTGTTATTACATGTTCCTACATTCCCCCACTGTCGGAACTGCCTATTTTTTGGATTCACCTTTCCGCCATTCGGATGGTTCCCAATATGCTTTCTGATAGAAATCATTTAGTAGTCTTGGGTGATTTTAATATCCGTGGGGCTATTTGGTCCCTAAATACCTCCTCTAACACACTTCAATCCTCAACGCAACATGATTTTATTGCTGGCTTGCTCGACATTTCGCTGTCTCAAGTCAACCATGTACGAAATTCTTTAAAGCGCTTGCTTGATCTTTGTTTCGTCTCTGATCCGGCGAGCGTCAGTTTAGCGAGGGTGGCGCCTCTGACGCAACCTGAAGATCCCTATCATCCTACTTTCGATGTGACACTCGATATTGGGGCTGTTATACAGAAAATATCTGATAGACCAGCCAAAAGAGTTTACTGCTTTCGGTAGTCTGACTTCGACCGGCTGAATAATTTTATTTCTGACTTTAACCAGTCTGATTTATACATGTGCACTGACATGGCTGATGCCGTAGACATTTTTTATAATGCGATGAATTCATTCTTCTCGGACTGTGTCCCGTTATATTATCCCTCAATCTCAAACAAACCACCTTGGTTTACTAAAGAATTGAGTCGCTTAAAAAATGTAAAGTCAAGGCTGTACACGAAGTTTAGAAAAACCGGTTCTCGTTGTGACCTCTCTAATTATATATTGGCTCGGTCAAACTTCACAGTACTGAACGCACAGTGCTACAAAAA
>VNJN01006363.1:0-11334 GCA_008042485.1 Drosophila mayri
ACTAAACTTTCGTTCACTGAACATATTTCTTGTATGGTTAACAAAGCCAGAGGCATGCTGGGATTCATTATAAGGTGGGTGAAGGAATTCGATTCTCCTTATGTAACGAAGACTTTCTTTACTTCGTTGGTTCGCCCAATATTGGAGTATGGTTCGTGCGTCTGGAGTCCTCAATTCGGAGTCCATAGTAGCCGCATTGAATCTGTCCAAAAGACCTTTTTGCTTTTCGCCCTCCGTGGCCTACCCTGGGATGCCAACCTTAGATTACCGTCTTACTCTAGTAGACTTCTCCTACTTAATCTACCTTCTTTAGCTAACCGTAGGAACCGTAGGATGCTTGGCGTCGTCTTTTTACATAAACTTATAAACGGTGATGTGAAGAGCCCCTACCTGCCAGCTCAATTTCCATGTTCCCCGTCTTTCATGTAGAACTTTTATACCATTAGTAGTTCACCACTGTAGGCGTGAGTTTGAAGTGCATGAACCTTTTAGGGTTTTATGTACGGATTACAATCGTCTCTTTAGTAGTATTGAAGGCATTGAAAGCCTTCAAAAATTAAAAACTGTATTGCTTGCAGTACTAGCCAGTAGTGTATCCTAATTTTTCCTCGTCCTTTTCTATTTTTTCCTTCTCTCGCGTCTTTCTAGTACGCGTTTCGTGCCGTACGTCACACGGCTGCGCCCCTCGGTCGGTTGGGCGGGAGGTGGGCGTGGGACTCGCGCGAAAAAAAAAAACAACTACAAGGGAAAACTCAACCATTGGGAAAAGTTGCCGACAGCCGACGGCAAATCGAGATCCATTGGAAATTATATTTAATTAATTGGCGCCCGACTAAAAGTACCCAGTTTTATAAATAAGGCAACGTATAAGTGAGCACCTCGGTTCTAAGCTTCCCAACATCTGCATTTGTGTTTTTCAAAGTGAACAAATACTAAAAAAAAACGATTGCGGAATATTTTCTGCAGCTCCGCCACCGTAAATTCGTGTTGATTTTTTATTAATAAAAAATTAATAAACATACTCATTATTTTATTTACGAATTTTATTGCGGAATTATATGCTATGCATTATTATTATTACTAATAAAAAAATTAATAAACATGCTCATTATTTTATTGACGAATTTTTTTGCGGAATTATATGTGCTGTAATTATATTTTCTTGTGTCGATGTTACATCTGTTCTGTGTAATGTTTGGATTTTTTTTAAATATTCCAGTCAGATAGATTTTTCAGTGATAAGTATCTCACACTGAAATATTTATCTTCTTAGATTTCGATGAAGTCCATGATTTCCCAGTTAAATTAAAAGACCTCTAAATTTGGTTATAATTCTTGGGATTATTTTCTTTAATTAGAGCGGCGATGGTGCCGCTCGAAGTGTCTCTGATTTAACAAAATTCTTTAATAAGGGCTAATAAGTCTCGTAGCTGCGCTGCTCGCAGGCGGCGGCAGAGAGACGACTATGTACCTATATAGTAATGTAAACGTTATGAATATAAATGTTATGTTATGTTATAAATATTATGAAATGTACTTATATACATTGCTATGCGCTTTCAAGTGGTGGCGCGAGGGGTATGCATATGCTGTCCGTTCGTTACAATTATACCGACGCTAGCACTTTCTGTGTGCGAGCTAAGCCACAGCCTAGCGATCGGTTTATATTTAGGCCAATTAGGGTTTATGATCGGGACTTTCAAATATGTAAACACTGCAACAAAGTGTTACAGTGCAAACCCTTTAAGTACTTTCGGTACAACGGTTATTCAATATATGTATGTGCATACTACATATCCCTCCTTTTGAAAAAATAACGTAATATAATGAAGTTATTTTTATAATAAAATATTTTAATACATCAAATTAAATCAAAGAAAATTGATTTATTATAAGAATATATGTGATTATATATCTATGTATGTGTGTCTATGTATGGCCACACTAAGTGCAATTTATGAAATAAAGATTTTTAATCTATCCTTATGAACTGTTTGTTTCCTATGTTTATTATTTGTTATTATAATGTTGTCTCTATCTCCTATTTCCGTTACTATATACGGACCTGTATATTTAGGATCTAACTTATGACCTATCTAGTTTTTTAATACAACTTAAATACAACTACTGATATATCTATATCCCTTACTTTATGATCGTATAGTAGTTTATTTCTATTCCTCTTTGCTTCTAACATAACTCTAGCTCTTTTATAGGCTACTTGTAATCTGTACTTACTCTCCTTAGCATAGTCATCTATATTATATAGTGCTTCTACATTATCTATGCTATTAAAATGTTTCGGTAAATTACTTGTTTTACCGAATACTAGCTCATATGGACAATAAGAATGTGCCATAGAGGGGGTCGTGTTGAAACAGAAGACATACTGAAGCCATACGTCCCAATCAGTTTTATCAACCGATATGTAAGATCGTATGTACTCATTGAAAGTTCTATGACTTCTTTCTATTGTTCCAACTGTCTGGTGGTGGTGTGCTGTGGATGTAATATTTTTAATATTTAAATATTTGCACAAATCGTCTATGATTGAATTCTTATATTCTGTTTCCATGTCCATAATGAACGTCTTCATTGGACCGTACTTCAGGATAAAGGATTCAAATATTGCTTTAGCGACAGTATTATCATTTTTTTTCGGAACAGGTATGGCAACTTAATACTTAGTTAAATCACATATTAAAGTGACTTCATACTCATTACCATTTTCTGATTTTGGCAGTGGACCAATGGTGTCCACTATCACTCTGTCGAAAGCATTTATTGGTGTGTCCGTAATTGTTAAAGGAGTCTTTGTGTGTTTAGTTATTTTGGCTTTCTGGCATTTTTGACATTTTCTTACGTACTCAGTTATATCTTTAGACATGCTTTTCCAGTAATAATGTCTTTTTACTTTGGCCAAAGTTTTTGATATGCCAGTATGACCTCCTTGAATTGGATCATCATGAAGTGTAGACAAAATTGCTTCTTTTTCTTTTAAATTTGTTATTAGGGTCACCGGGTTGAGTAGCGCTACTCTTAATATTTTCAAGATTTTTTGCCCATTAATTTGAAATTTTCTTTTGAAGTATGTTCAAAGATATTTTCCCACGGTGCCACTTTGAGTTGGCTGATTTTATGTATACCGGCTTGCATTTCAAGCCTTTGGAAAAATTGATCTAAGTCAATAACTCCATTAGTATATAAATCGCTAACATCATATCTTGCAGTAATTTTTCTTTCTTGTTTAAATAAACATGTAGTATCTTTTATCTACTTTACGTACTTCATCATTGTTTATGACGTCGTATACGTTGGGCTTAAAAGCTTTATTTAAAGATTGCGTAGGCAATTCTTGTTCTTAATTTTCCGCGTGCAATTTTTTTCTACTTTGATATCTAGTAGTAATTTTTAGTATATTTCTGGTTATATTTTGTAGATCTTTGATGGTTATCCTTGATAAAGCATCAGCTACATAATTATCTTTTCCCTTTAAATATTCGACTGTAAAATCGTATTCTTCTAGTTCGAGCCTCATACGTGTCAGTTTAGAACTGGGATTGATCATTGAGAAACAGTATGTTAAAGGTCTATGGTCTGTTTTTATTAAGAAATGTTTTCCATATATATATGGTCTGAAATGTAATATCGCCCAATGAATTGCAGCTAATTCCTGCTCAGTAGTACATTTGTTACTTTCACCTTTTGTAAATGCTCTTGATGCGTATGCAATGGGAAGTTGGAGACCATTATGGTTTTGCTTATTTGCATCCGTTATTATACAGAATTCTTTTGTGAAATCTCTGTATTGAAGCAAGGTGGGTTCCATAAGTTTTGTTTTTAAGTATTGAAATGCATTTTCACACTCATCCGTCCATTTAAAAGGAACATTCTTTTTACATAATCTTGTTATGTGCCGTGAATAGTCGGCGAAATTTTTGATAAAACGTCTATAATAGTTACAAAATGCTACGAAACGCCTAGCACTGTCCGCGTCATGCGGAACTGGGTAGTTCATAATGACATCGTATTTCTTGTCATCTGGAAGTATTCCTTTATCAGTGCATAAATGACCTCGAAAAGTCACCTCATGCTTAAAAAATGAACATTTTTCTGGATGTAACTTTATAGTGTATTTCTTACATTTCTCAAAAACATCTGTTGTTCTTATGCATATGTTTTTCGAAACAACCAATTACTATTAAGTCATCCATATAAAGGAACGCTTGCGAAGGTTCTAGACCAGAGAACGCAATAGTCATCAATCTATGAAACAAATTAGGAGCTATTTTTAATCCGAAGGGCAATCGCGTGAGGCGATATGAGCCGTTGCTCGTTGAAAAAGACGTTATATCTCTTGAACTTTTTTCTAGTTCAATTTGATGGAATCCTGACATTAAGTCAAGACATGAAAAGTATTTTGCTCGACCTAGTTGATCTAAAATGTCATCAATTCTAGGTAATGGGAATTTATCAGATAGTAATTTTTTATTTATCTGGCGGTAGTCAATTACTAACCGCCATTTCTTTTCATTGGACCCGGAGGATGATTTCTTAGGAACAAGTAACAATGGGCTATTATATTCGGATTCTGACGGTTCGACAATCCCGTCAGAGATTAATTTACCCACCTGTTTTTGTATTTCGCTTACCTGACTATGCGGGATTCGAAAGTTCAATATATAAACTGGTTTATCATCTTTTAACCTCAGTTTCTGTTTTTAAAAATTATTTGTGGTTATAAATTCGGTTTCCAATCCGAATATAACGCTATACTGGGTGCATAAGCTAGAAAGCTGTGACTTGAACAGAGGAGAGAAGTTCTTTGAAAGTTGTGATAGTACGGACTTTGTTCTATTTTCTGCATTTGCGTTGAGTACATTGGAGTTCGAAAGTGATTCATATGTTAGGTTATTTGTACTGACTAATTGGTCCATATTTGTTGTGTTTAATAGTCTTATGAAGGCTATGGTATTTGCATCGTAAATACCATGCTGAATTTCCTTATTTGGAATTAATACACTGTCTTCGTTTGAATTAAGTTCAATTTTTCGAATAACTTGGGATCTTGCTGGCAGAAGTATAGAATTATTGCCAGAACTATGAGTTATTGGTACTTTAATTGGAAATTTTAAATTATTGGGTCTAATTATAAGCCAATCTTCAGATGGTTTGACAGTTGTATTTTTTAATAAAATCGATGCCTAATATTCCATCACATGGGATTGGGAAATTTGAATTTAGAATATGGAAATCGTGTGGAATTATATATTTGGTTGTTTGCATCTCCAGAGAAAATAAACATTGGGATTTGGATATTTTTTGACTTATGACTTTTATGTCTATGATGTAGTCATCTAGGATGTTTTGAAAGTTATCCGAAGTTTCTTTTAAAATGGAAATGTCTGCACTTGTGTCTATTAAAATGATAAGATCTTTTCCAGTAGCTACATTGAAAAATGAAACGAATAAGTTTTGGCTAAGATTAATGGTGTGAACTATGACTTCGTTTATTGTTGAGTATTTAAATGGGTTTGGTAGTTTTCCGATGTGTTCTGGTTAGTGTTTTGGGCAATTCTGACATTGCCTTGGTTATTACCATGTTGGCCTCGGTTCGAGTTACCATTGCCTCTATAGTTTCCTCTATTTTGTCCTCGTCCTCTGTTGTTGTTTTGGTAATTATTGTTATAGTTATTGTTATTTTAATTATTGGTATTACCACGGGATTTACCTCTATAATTTCCGCGTCCGCGATTTGAACCGCGCTGTGGGTAATTCTTGAAGTATAGGATGGTATTAGATTGTCCAGTTGCTTCAGTGCAACTATTGACAAATTTGGATACAGCATCGTTCATAGTACTAAAGTTGCCAGCTTCCATGATAAGTTTTACCTTATCAATCGTGCAATTTTTAGTCATTGCTTTGACTGCATGCTGCGTGGAATAACGTCTGGCTAGTTCCAGAGGTAAACCATCTGATATATATGCACCTTGTTAGGCTTTCGTCATCTGCTGAATTTCTTGTGTTTATTGATTGGCAGTTTTGTTGCGCTGCTGTAAGTTCATCAGCTTCGCTGATAATACTTCCACAGCTTCGCCTTTGACGTTGCCTCTTAGTCTGGAAATCACTTCAGTAATTGTTGTTTCATTACTGATTAGATTTCTGGCGGCACCTTTTAGCTTTGTTTTAATTATGGAAACACCTTATTCTTCGTACTCGCCTTTTATTGATTCTAATATTTCCAAAGCATCAATGAAACTTGTTAAATTTTCAGCCTTACCAACAAAAACTTCTATAAGCTTGGATGCTGTATTGATAAAATCAATATTTGATTGCGCCATTGTGTTACTTATTTTGTTTTCTACTATACTTGAAGTATCTGAATCTGTTGAATTGTCCAGTTTAGTGAATACCGCCGGAATAGTAAGATTATTAAAATCTTCATCTTCTATTTTAAAGTTTAGTTCGGGAAGCTCTTCTGACTCCGGTTCGTTTGTTTCTGTTCGTTCCGGATCAGGTGCGGTGTCAAATGCTATTGGAGTGTTTAGAATGGTTAGTGATTTGTATGAGCTGTCAAATTTAGCTTTAGTGTTTGAAAATTCCCCGTACAATTTGTTCCATTCCATGACTTTAGTTTAGCCATACTTTGTAAGAAGAATGTATTGAAATATATATATTTAAATATTTTTATATTTATTTTTTATTTATTCCATTTTCTTAGGTTTTAGGTGCTAAAATTTATGTGTAATTACTGTGCTGTTTTCTTTTTTTATTTTTGCTGCTTATATCTTATCCAGGTCATTTCCCCGGCTCATATACCTTTTTTTCAGGCAACTAGTATGCAGCTTGTAAATTTTGTAAAAGAAACTGGCGCACATGATGACAACAATGATTATCAGGATTATATGTACCCAATATAGATCAATGTTGCTAGAATCTACCTTATTGATGACATTGGCAGTGGAATCCACTGTATTTATGTAAAAAGTCATTTTGGTAGGTTTTACATATATTTTAATCTTATGTGTATAAAGTGTTTCATTAAAATTATTATGATCTTCTATTAAAAATTTACTTAATGCATTACTGTGCACTCAAATTAACAAACTTCCTACCTAGTTTTTTGTATAGATTTACGGGCTACACGTCTAATCGGCGGAAAAAGTTCCGCTCAATTTTACAAAATACTATGTTATATAAAAAAAAATATGCATCGCAGTGCAATCAAAAAAATTATGCAACGCAGTGCATGGGTAAAATAATTGTTTTTAGCTGCTTGGTCGTCTTTCTTCAGCTTCAGCTTCTACGTCAGCTGGTCGTCGCCGGTTCGGCTACGCTGACGTTCCCTCGAAGGCACAGGTGGCGATCGTGCCTCCGACACTGGATACCTGCTATTGCTGTCCTGGGCTGATCTTCACACTGGTCTTCGGCTTAATGCATGCGGAATTGCATGCCGCAGAGTAGAGAGGTCCGGGGCAGTCGGTGGCTGGTCGGCAGTGGCTTGGGAAGATGTGGTTTTGTTATTAGTTTTTGATTTATGACTTGTATTTGGTTTGCTGAGTGAGTTGTGCCATGTGGTTTTCTGTTTAGGACGGTTTCTTTAAGGAATTCAAGCTCATTGTAAAGATTTAGCGCCGTCGTCCATGCGGGCGTTGTCGATTGAGTATATAACAGCTATTGAGTATGCGGGCTATTTCTTTGTAAGTTTTATTCTTTAGACCTCCACTTCCCATTACGAACACTCTACTCACTCAGAATTGATTTTTGTGTGTATTTCCTCCTTGTATTAATGCCTCATCCGATCCGCTGCTCCTTGTGACTCTAGTCACGGTCGCCATGAAATATTTAGATTCTTAATTTCCGATGTAGTCCATGATTTCCCAGTTGAATTAAAAAGACTTACAAATTTGTTTTTAATTCTGGTGAATATTTTATTTGATTAGAGCGGCTATGGTGCCGCTCCAACGATCGAAGTGATCTGATTTTACAATATTCTTTAAGTCTAATTAAGGCCTAAGTCTCGTATAGCTGCGCTGCTCGCAGGCGGCGGCAGAAAGACGGCTATATACCTATATATTTATGTACATAGAAATGTACTTATATACGTTGCTATGCGCTCTCAATATATTTCCCTTAAAATGTGCTGTTTGAGGATTTTGGTTTTTATTGGAATATTGTGGGAAAGGATTTTTGGGGGTAATTGGCTGTGTGTTTATGTATTGGTTGGGTCCGTAATGATTTGGAACATATTGAACGTATTGATTGGTAAGTATTTGTTTTGTATAGGTGGGTCTAAATGAATGCGTGTGTTGGTTAAAATTAGGTTGGAATGGCTGAGAATATTGTGGGTAACTTGCTCGATATTGGGTTTGGGTATTTGTATTGAATTTGTGTGATTTTGAATTTTGATTAGACTTTTCATATGTACTACGATTATCTGGATTTTTATTCAATTCAAAATTAATGTGTTTTTCATATATTCCCTCGTTTTGTGCATTGGTAATTAACGACCTTTAGATGCGAATTGTTTGCATTGGTTCAGCGTGGGATCGCTTACATTGCATATTCTTATTTCTTGAATCATAGCTGAATATGTGAATATGCCAATATATATACACGCTAAGATAAAAGAAAAAGCAGGGAAATAAATAAATTGTGATACCCATGATTATTTTCCCTGACTCCCCTTCTTATTCCGGTCCGAGGTGCGGGCCGGGGCTTTGTCCCGCTTCAGAACCATCCTCTTCTCCCCCCTCCCCTTTCTAATTCAAACAAATGTTCACTTCAAAAACAAAAAAAAAATTATGAATGTTTTTGCATATTTATAATTTATTTCTCTTTCATTAAATTTCAATTTTAGATTTTTGTGATGGACATGGGTTGGAATATGGGACTCTGTATCTCTCAGACCAACCGTTTACACAACGTGCCACACTTACTAGTCTGATTTACAAACAGATCTTGATAGCTTCCTTCCAATCCTGGTGCCGCATAAACCTACTAAATTAAATGACTCTAAATTTAAGCTAATGCCATTCTCTCGTGTCGTTCCCAAGCTTGCAATATACACGCTTAACTGCTGCTCTTTGGATAGAATTAACTCAGTTGATGACTTGGGTGTCCGCCTGGATCCCAAACTTGTGCTGGTGCTGGTTGTGCTCATCTTTCTTTTCCTCACTCGTACAGTTCCCTATTGTCCTAATGTCCGCAGTTGAATGTACCAAATTTTTGGTAGCGTTTGTAATTATATCTCAGGTTTTTTCCCAAATATCTAATTACTTCTAATGGTGGTTGTAAATTTCCAAAACTATCAAAGTAAATTGATTCTGTTCCTTTCTTATAATATGCTACCCAATGCGTTCCTTCAGATGACGAGTCTGCCAAATTTATAATTCCACACTCAGAGTGGTGAGGTAATTTGGATAACTCATCTTTCATATAAACTCCTCGAAAATGTAGAATATGTTTTAAGGCAAACTTTAGTATATCAAAGTTGGATAATGCTCTATTGGGTAGCTCATTTAGTAGTTTTTTTTGATAACGTTTTTGCTTTTTATTATTTTTTTGTTAATGATATCCCGTACCCTTTCTTCTATGGGTGTATATACAACCCCTTTCTCAATGCTACCGATTCAATTTTTTTATTATGTCTGGTTTTCCTCAAGTTGAGCCTTTGCCGTCTTTTCATTATTGATAGACTTGACAATTGCTGCGCTACCTGACGCTAAACTACCAACAGCACTAAGGGCTGTTAAAAAAGGTATCAAAGGTAAAAAACCACCAACCTTGGGAACTGGTATAACCCGCGGAATTACAATATTTTTCTTACATCTAATCGATTTAAATTCTGCGTTGCGAGCCACTTTTACTGCATTCATTAAGTCGAGTGGTTTTTTCTTTCGCAATTCAATTGTTGCTTTTTTGATGATTGAAGCAAGAGATTTTTTTACAACTTTCTTTTTCTTTTGCTTGGTTCCCATTCCAATTTTTTTCTTTAGCTTCATCATATTGGTTACAAAATAAGCTGCAGCTCTCTCACTAATACTACTATTCCCCGCTTTTACTCGTTCCCAAGCTCTATCAATTAAAACCCAGTCTGCTTTATGGCGTTCACCCAAGTCCTGGCTTTTTAAATATGGAATATCGTGTTCTCGACAAGCTTCACCTAAAGCATTGATACCCCGATCACCACGAAGCAATCGTTTCTCTAGTTTTGTGCCAGGTCCATAGTAATTGTAGCCAGGTATATGAGCTTCAAAGGGTAGAGTTTTTATCAACTTATTTATGAGACAACTTATTTATGAGTACCCTGTTTGACATTTGATTTATGACTGTTTATATTATAAAAATGTTTCCATATTTTATATCATCCTCAATTATCGAGTGCTTGTCATTGAATGAAGTACTTATCTCGAAAACATGCGTTTATTAAGGCAAAATAAAAGTATTGTAGTAAGAAATATTGAAGGTGATGCACATGGTGAGAGTACACACCCCCGTCACAGCTCATTGTTACCACTGTGGAAAGACAAACGTTCTTATTTCGCTTTTGGAGAGTCCTAATGGATTGAAATTTGAAAATTTATATATATTTTTAAAGAGTTTATATCAACCAATATATGAGTATTTGGAAAAACTTATTAAGCCGATACGAGGAATAGGTTATTACACATTTTCTACAAATGACGCCGTTTTGTCACCGCAAGAAGCTAAAAATAATTCCATTATGATATTTGATGATGTTGCGTGTGAAAATCAAGACAATATTCGGAACTATTTTTGTATGGGACGACAAAGAAAAATTGATTCATTCTATTTATCTCAAACGTATACACATATACCAAAACATTTAATTCGAGATTAAATGCAAATTTTATTATAATGTTTAAACAGGATGACTTAAACATGCGTCGTATATAACGAGATCATGTAAGCAGTGATCTGGATTACAATTCATTTATGAATATATCAAGAACATGTTGGGGCGACAAATTTGGATTTCTTGTAATCTCTAAGGATGATGATATGAAAAGTGGACGCTATAGGAAAGGATTCGACTAGTTTATTGTACTCGAATAAATAATATATAGGTTAGGTTAGGTTGAGGCGGCGATGTGGTGCCGATGACTGACACCCCCATCCACTTGAGCCGCTTGGGCTCCTTGTGATACCGCATAGGCAAGGATCCTACTGGAGGACCTCTCCCTTCCTATTTACTTGTGTGCCCAATGGTGTTCTATCCTTCCTGCGGCGGCTCGCGGTCCCATCCGGATTTTCGGATGAAAGCAACGAGTCTGTGTGGAGCGACCTCCGCGAGGTCTGTTAAGTCCGTGA
>VNJN01006364.1:0-182383 GCA_008042485.1 Drosophila mayri
TTAAATGACTTTATGAAAAATTCTTAAGTGAATTTTAATTAAAAGTTTATCAACAATTTAAGCAAGAATTTTCAAATGAATTTTAATTAAAAGTTTATTAACAATTTAAGTAAGAATTGAGCTGGGAATAATTTATGATTGTTCGAATAATTATTCTATAAATCAAAATGATTTGTATTTTGTGCTATTTTCTACATGATTTAATTTTTCTTTGCACAGTGATCCTTAAGGAAATTTAAATAAATAATTTGTTAAATGACTTTATGAAAAATTCTTAAGTGAATTTTAATTAAAAGTTTATCAACAATTTAAGCAAGAATTTTCAAATGAGTTTTAATTAAAAGTTTATCAACAATTTAAGTAAGAATTGAGCTGGGAATAATTTATGATTGTTCGAATAATTATTCTATAAATCAAAATGATTTGTATTTTATATTATTTTCTACATGATTTAATTTTTCTTTGCACAGTGATCCTTAAGGAAATTTAAATAAATAATTTGTTAAATGACTTTATGAAAAATTCTTAAGTGAATTTTAATTAAAAGTTTATCAACAATTTAAGCAAGAATTTTCAAATGAGTTTTAATTAAAAGTTTATCAACAATTTAAGCAAGAATTTAGCTTGGAATTATTTATGATTGTTCGAATAATTATTTTATAAATCAAAATGATTTGTATTTTATATTATTTTCTACATGATTTAATTTTTCTTTGCACAATGATCCTTAAGAAAATTTAAATAAATAATTTGTTAAATGACTTTATGAAAAATTCTTAAGTGAATTTTAATTAAAAGTTTATCAACAATTTAAGCAAGAATTAAGCTTGGAATAATTGTTCGAATAATTATTCTGTAAATCAAAATGATTTGTATTTTATATTATTTTCTTCATGATTTCCTTTATATTTTCCTCTGTTCCCCTGCACAGTGATCCTCAAGGTGGTGGCCACTCTGATCCGGCAATCCAAGCAAACGGAGTCCCTGATCGATGTGAAAAAGCTGTTCCTGCAGGACATGACTCTGCTGTGCAATAGCAACCGTGAGAATCGGCGAACTGTTCTGCAGATGTCCGTGTGGCAGGAGTGGCTCATTGCGATGGCCTACATCCATCCGAAGAGCAGCGAGGAGCAGAAAATAAGTGACATGGTCTATTCCCTGTTCCGCATGCTGCTCCACCATGCCATCAAGCATGAGTATGGCGGCTGGCGGGTGTGGGTCGACACCCTGGCCATTGTTCACTCGAAGGTGTCGTACGAGGAGTTCAAGCTGCAGTTTGCCCAAATGTACGAGCACTATGAGCGCCAGCGGACGGACAACATCACGGATCCCGCCCTGCGTCAGGCCCGACCCATTAGCACCATCAGTGGCTGGGAGCGTGAGGAGCTGCATCAGCAGCAGAACGGAGCTGTGGCTCCAACAGCTGCAATAGCAGCAGCGCCGCCCTCGGGAGTGTCAAGTCAAGGTGGAACTGCTGCCGTTAAGGCTGCCGTTTCCATTGCCTCGCTGGAGGATGTGCCGCCCGTGGTGGAGGAGGAAGTTGAAGAGCTCGAGCTGGAGGAGATCGAGGTAGTACAGGATTGCCCGATATATCAAGAGGAAGAGCAGGCGGCGACGGCGACCGAGCCCAAGTCCGTGATAGCCAACATTTCGGATGTGTATAACGAGCAGCTGAAAACCGATGCCACCACCTGCAATGGCAACCTGGAGGAGCCAGAACAGGAGCAGCAACCAACCGAACAGGAGCAGCAGCAACAGGAGCAGGAGAAGGAGTCGGAGCTGGCACCAGTGACTGTGCCAGCTGACCAACCCGAGGAGGTTTCCTATATGCTGAAATCGCTTCACGAAACCCTGCAGCTGGGCGACGAGGTGTATGCGGAGGAACTGGAATTGGCCACCGCCAAGGATGCCCTTAATGCTGAGCGACATGTGGCCCGTATCCTGCAGTCCTCGGAGGCGGCCCTAAATGATTGCAAAATGGCCGTCGATGATGTACTGCAGGAAGCCTCATCCGTTCTCAAGGACGAGGAAATCGAGCTGGCCGTCAACGAGGTCGTTCAGGGTGTACTTAACAACGAGAAGAAGGCGTCGCTGACCGATAAGGATCATCCCGAGGCTGTGAATGTGACCCTGCTGAACAGCAAGAATCTGCTCAACAATAACAACAATAACAATAACAACAGTCCAAGTCTCACGCCCACAACGGGAGTGGAAACATCCGAGGATGCGCATTCGGAAAAGGAGGTCAATGCCAATGAGATTGTGCCCAAGCCGGAGACGGTAAACGAAACAACAACAACCACAACCACAAAAACGGAACAACAAGTGCCGGCCAAAACGGAAACGGAACCCACAACGGAGGCTGCTCTGGCCAAGCCAGGTGCCGTCCCCAGTGCCGTTGCCATCTCCAGTCCGAGTTCCGAGAGTTCCAGCCCAGAAGCAACCAATCAAAAGACTGAAGAAGCAGCCAACAAGCTGAATAACAACGAGAAGCAGGCGGAGATCAAGGCACCGGAGGCACCGGTAGCGGATCTCCTCCAGCTGTCCGACACCGAAGTCAAGCCAGAAGAGGAGAAGGAGAGCCAGAAGGAACAGGTAACAATGGCAGTGCCGGAAGCAGCTGAATCCGATGCCGATCCGGTGGCCCTGGCCGTTAGGGACATTGTCGAGCAGCTCATCGACAAAGTGATCGATGCCACCGAAGCGGAAGCGGAAGCGGAAGCGGAAGCCTCTTCAGCGGCCACAACCAAAACGGAAACGAACAACAATGAGCTGCCGAAAGAGGAGGAGAAGGAGATTGAGCAGGTAAAGGATTCTCTTGTTGCCCAGGAATCTATTGCCGCGCCCGAAGAGGTGGAAAGCTTGGCTGCTGCTGCTGCCGCCAAGGAAATCGTCCAGGAAGTGGTGGAAGCGGCTCTGGTTTCGGTCGAAGAAGAGCGTCCCCTAGAGATCGTAGAGAGACAAGAACCAGCCATGGAAAAACCAGAAGTCATCGAGGCGAAACAAGAGGAAATCCAGAGTGCAGAGCCAAAGAACGAAGATAATGATCTGAAGTCTGGCAAGGAGCTGGAAAATAGGCCCAGCAAGGAATCCCTAGACCCTGTTATAGAGCCACCGGCAGAGCCAACCGATGCCAAGGAGCATGTGGTGGCCATTGTCAACGAAGTCCTGGACACACTTGTCGATGAGACCGTCAAGGCTGTGGCCTCCGAGCAAACAACACAGACCTCGCCCGCCCCCGAACAGCAGTCGCCCCGAGTCCAGTGCAAGGAGGCCACAACAGCAACGACGTCCACAACGCCGGTGCGCATAAAGCCCACCGAGGTGGACTCCACCACACAGACCACGCCCAAGAACGAGGCCGGTCAGCTGACGGGCAACGCCAGCAGTTTGTTGGTCGAAGAGCAGGAGCAGGAGCAGGAGCAGGCGCATCAGCAGCAGCATCTGCAGGATGAGGATGCCCAAACTAGTGGCACAGTCGAGGACGAAGAGTATGCCGCCCAGCAGGCTGTGTCCGGTGTGGAGGGAGCCAGTCAAATGGAGGCCAGTCATTATGGTGAGTGGAAATTGCATAAATTATTACTTTTTATGTTAAATAAATACAAAAAAAAAAGGGTATTTTATTATTTAAAATCTGAATGGTAAAAGAATTAATTGTTTTAATATTTTCCAAGTGTTTTCAAGCTTAAAATAAAATATTAAAATATATTTTCATTTATTTTCACGCCTTCAATCAAACCTGCAACCTTTACTAAGACTCTGAAAAATATTTAAAATCAAATAAAATGAATTTAATGCAATTTCAGGACCCGGTGGCACATCTGGCCATGAGCCAAAGCAGCAACAGCAACGCTCCAAGTCGGGCTCCACCCGACCCATGTTCAGTCCGGGACCAACGCGTCCGCCCTTCCGGATACCGGAATTCAAGTGGTCCTACATCCATCAGCGCCTGCTGAGCGATGTGCTCTTCTCCCTGGAAACGGACATTCAGGTGTGGCGCAGCCACTCGACAAAGAGCGTCCTGGACTTTGTCAACTCCAGCGAGAATGCCATATTTGTGGTGAACACAGTGCACCTGATCTCCCAGCTGGCGGATAATCTGATCATAGCCTGCGGTGGATTGCTGCCACTTTTGGCCAGCGCCACGTCGCCTAATGTGAGTTTTTAGTTTAAGGTTTTTGTTACATATTTCTCTTTAATTTTTTTAATTTTATTTACATTTTATTGTTATAATTTTAGTCTGAATTGGATGTTTTGGAGCCGACGCAGGGCATGCCCCTTGAGGTGGCCGTATCCTTTCTGCAGCGCCTGGTCAACATGGCCGATGTGCTGATCTTTGCCACCTCGCTGAACTTTGGCGAACTGGAGGCGGAGAAGAATATGTCCAGTGGCGGCATTCTGCGGCAATGCCTCCGCCTGGTGTGCACCTGTGCGGTGCGCAACTGCCTGGAGTGCAAGGAGCGAACGCGATACAATGTGGGTGCCCTGGCCAGAGATGTGCCCGGCGCAGCCCATTTGCAGGCACTAATTCGTGGAGCTCAGGCCTCGCCCAAGGTACAGATTGCAGACACTGAAAAAAAATGATTATTATTTTTCTCACGTAATCCATGTCTCGTTCAATTTCAACAGAATATTGTCGAGTCAATCACCGGTCAATTATCGCCTGTCAAGGATCCGGAGAAGCTGCTGCAAGACATGGATGTAAATCGCCTGCGCGCCGTCATCTATCGCGATGTGGTGAGTGTTTAGTTTAGAAAGTTTATATTTCAATATTTAAATTCCTTTTTTATATTTTTTTTAGAGTTCATAAAAGGAAAACTTGTAAAAATTGTATATTAAAATTGTATGTTTTCTTTTATTCCAGGAGGAGACCAAGCAGGCCCAGTTCCTGTCACTGGCCATTGTCTACTTTATATCGGTGCTGATGGTGTCCAAATACCGTGATATCCTGGAGCCGCCGGCAGAGCCGCAAATCCAGCGACAATCTCCAGTGCTGCAGCGCACGGCAGGCGGCGGTAAGTAATTTAATAATTAATTAATTTATTATTATTATTAATGTTTGGGAACCGATACTAGAGATGATGATGATGATTGATGGGAACCGGGGGAAATGGTATTTCTGCCAGCCTGGCAGTCTTTCCATTTCATTCTCATTATGTTTAGGTTTTTGTTTGAGTTTCTTTCGTTGGATTCGTTTTAGGTTTCTCAGTTGCCCTTTGTTACGTTTCCGTTTCCGTTTCCGTTTCCGATTTTCTTGCTGCACCAAAAACTTCACGCTCGCTTATGGTTTCCTCTCTCTCCCTCTCTGTTTTTTGACTCTATTTTGCGATTCGGCCGCTAGTCTTAACCAACTTGATTTACAATTCCCTCTAAATATATATATATTTATATCATATATATATATAAATAGAGAAGTTTTTACTATATATTCGTTACCTTACTCATTGTTTTTAGCTTGTTTGGCTTTTTTGGTTTTGTGTTTCTGTGTTTTTCAAACAGCTGAGAAGCCCAGAGTTGTTCTCGTTTTTATAAATACAATATTTATATACATATATATGGTAGATATGCCGCTCGATCAGTGACAAAATATGAAATATTATTTATAATAATGAAACACCCGAACCAACCAACGCACTGCGCACCCAATGATACCCGCTCCCCCCCTAGCAGCCCCCCTCCCAAGTGCGTGTGTGTGTAACTCCCTCTGTTTTCTTTGAAACTAAATCACTTGACTTTCTCTCTCTCTCTCTTGCTGCCCCACCGCATTGTTCCACTCACAGCCTCTCCACACCCACTCCACTCCCATCCACAGCCCACACCCCCTTTAATTACTATATATACATACATAAATATATATAAATATATATATATATATATATAATCACTAGCTATTAAGAACACTACCAGATATAACTCATGTCTGTCCATTGTTGGAGATACTATTCGGTTTTATGTTTCCCTTTCTTTGTTCCGTTTACCAATGATTTCATTTCACGCTGCTTTTTCGGATTTATTGTACAAAAAAAAAATAAATAAATATAAACAAAATATCAAAAAACTGAACACAAAAACGGAACAAAATAAACCTGAATATGTGCCTCGCCTGGCCACGCCACCACATGAAATCATCAAAATCCGTATAAACATAAAAAATATAAACAATATGCCTTGCCACCGTGCCCACCTTGAAACCTTAACTTTAATAATATTAAAAACTATAAAAATATATAAACCCAATGATAAACTCAATATAAAATATATCACAAAACATATATATAAACTTTGTATATATAATAAAAAAAAAAAAAAAAACCAAACCTTAGAAGCCGCCAGTGCGCGTCCCTTGTTTCCCCAATGGTCGCATCATGTCTATCCGCAATTCCTGCCCGAATCGCATCAGAATCATGTGACAGCCGCTGCCGGCAACATGCCACAACAGCAGCAGCAGCAGCAACACCAGCAGCAGCAACATTACTACCAACAACAACAGCAACAGCAGGTTGCCCATAATCACAGCCATCACCATTACTATCAACAACAGCAGCAACATGCAACATCAGCAGCAGTAGCAACACAGCAGCAGCAGCAGCAGCAACTTGGTGGCAATATCTCACCCACTCCCTTGGCCACACATTCCACCAGCTCCTCGGCCAGCTCAACGGCCACATCCCAGCCAGCCTCAAGCTCCAGTCTGTCCAGTCTGGCCTCCCAGAGCCAGCAGCAGACGCATCGCCAGCTCCACAAGCAGCAGCAGCAGCAGCAGCACTACCATCCTCACCAGCAGCAGCAGCAGCAGTCGCACTATGGCATCATCAATGGCCACCAGCAGCAGCAGCTGAATGGCAAGCACTATGCCGAGAATGGCGGCTACCATCCCCATCCGCACTCGCATCCCCACCAGCATCAGCATCCGCATCCGCATGCGTATATGAGGAATGGCGAGACGCCGTCCCAGAATGGCTATGCGGAGTACCAGACGGTGGGACTGGTCAATGGTCATGGCTCTGGCGCTGGCTCTGGCCCAGTCTCGGGCAATAATAACTCGAGTTTGATGAATAACATGCGCAACCTGAGGAATGGCAATGGCGGAGGCGGAGGCGGAGCAGGAGGAGTGACAGCAGGAGCTGGTGGGGGAATAGGAGGAGCTCCTGGAGTAGGAGCAGCCACGAATGCAGTGGCAGGAATGGGAGTAACTGGCGGCATGGGCATGTCCATGGGTAATGTAATGCCTGGCAATATGAATATGGGCGTGGCAGGTGGCGGCATGGACGGAGGCGTGGGCTACAAGACGAGCGCCATAAATAATAATTATCGCTACAATGGACGCAACGCATCCGCTGGAACAGGTATCGCTCGTTCGACATGTTGTAGAGTTTAGAGTTCAAAACTGGCATCTCTCCAAGCCATCTATCCTATATCCCTAAAAAAAAAAAATCAAATAGAATCTCTCTGTGTATCTGTATATCTGTAAACTATGTATGTATCTATGTATCTCTATTATCTGTATCTGTATCTGTATCTGTAAAAGGGGTGCCAAGGCAAGGAGAAATCTCTTATAAAAGCTTACCACAGAAAAAATAGAATTTCAGATTTTTTTTTTATGAATTTTAAAGATCATTTCAAACGTCAATTCGTAGCTAGATATATTTTTTTATATTTAAATTGTATGAAAAATTGCTATTTATTTTCCTGGAAATTTATTAAACAAAGAAAATATTTAAAAGGTTTCAAAAAAATACAATTTAAAGAGATTTTTATTGATTATCAATACAAAAGTCAAACGTTTTTAGGCAATTTCATTTACCGGCACCTTAAAAACAATGTTTTCTTAATTTAAATTAAAATCAAATCCCTTTTTAATATCAAAATACAAAACATTATTAAATCTAATTAATATACTTTTTCTAAAATTAAATTGATCTGTTTTTGGAACACTTTTAAGACATATTTTCAGTCATTTATCTTTAGCGATTTAAAAATAACTGAAAACCCACCTTGGCACCCCTTTCCCTACATATAGATATATATCTCTTTAGCTGCTAGACTGTTGCTCACTTTCCTTTCGATTCAATTCGCTTTGATTTATTTACCATATATATTTCTATTTCGATTTATATTTCAATTTCCATTTCTATTTCTCTGCTGATTTTGATTTTCCTTTCATTTCCCTGCCTTTTTGCGTACTCGTAGTTTGTGTATATATATATATATTACATTATATATTGTATATTGATAGCTAAGCTTATCTTCTTCTTGGAATTTTTTTTTTTTTTAGCATAACACAATCCTCACATAACACTCACAAAAAAAGAAAAGAAAATTCTTGGTTTTATGTAAATATTCTTAGCAAAAAACAAGAACTCCTTGTGTATATTATTTTCACCTGTTCTCTATATGTATGTATGCTGTATGAGTGTGTGTGTGTATGTGAGTGTGTGTAAGTGCTACTCGGAGGCAGAAGATTTTACCTTTAGTTTGGCTTTTCATTGGTTTTTTTCTTTGCTTCAAATATATGATAGTTTTGTGTAAAATTAAGCTGAAAATTTGGAAGATTAAAGAGCTCTCAACCGAGTTTATAATATTTTTTAAGCGCATTTGAGTGTCCTTTTGTTATTTGGGTAAATCAATTGATTGGCTTTCAGTCAAAATGCTGTGAATCTGCTTCCATTTGTATCCACAGTAAGCCGAGTTTAAGCCGCAATTTTTGTTTATTTTTATTTATTATAATTTCGCACATTGCACTCTTTCAATTTAAAGTTGCAAATTGAAAAGCTTTTTTGAATTTCATTCTGAAACAGCTTTCGATTTGGGTTTATGTTTCTCAATTTTTATATATTTTTTTTAGCCAAACTAAAATTCTTTCTAAACGTTAGAGGAAAATATGGAAAAAAGAAAAGGAAAATAAAGGCAGCAGCATGATGATGATGTAATGGCCAACACGTTATCCAAATATGCTTTTAAAAACTGCAATCTATCTTTGTATAAACACACACTCACTGTGTGTGCTAGAACAGTGACAGCTAGAAATTTTTTGACACTTCAGGGTCTAGAAATTTCCTTCCACTTTTTCCTGTTTTTTTTTTTTTTTGTTGATTTTTTTCTCTGTTCTTTTGCTCCCAACTTGCTCGTCATTTTTGTGCTGTCAGCAAAAATTCATTTCATTTATCTTCATTTGCAATACACTCTTACACACACACACACACACACACACGTAGGCAGGACGAAAAGCTGGAAAATCTGGAAAATGTTTCGCACTTCCCCCCTTCTGGAAAAAAACCCAGCTTCTTTCACTGGCAATGAAACATAATTCGTTAATTTTACATTTTATGAAAATGAATTACACGAAAATTATACAATTTGCCATTCATACATGGCTCTCGTTTCTCTGTGTGTGTGTGTGTGTGTGTGGGTGAGTCCTGTGTGCTGTGTGTGTGTGTGTGTAGGAGAGTCTGTGAGTGCGCATAAAACATTTCGCAGACAGGCCATAAAACGACATTCGGCACGCCTGCATTTTAAAAATTGCCATTTGGACACACGGTCGGTCAGAGGAGCAGGAAGAAAAAAAAAAAATAAAACAGAAGGCCAAAGGAAAGAAAAAGCAAGGAGAGCCCGAAAAATTCTGTTTTTCAATTTTTAAACACAACGCAGAAACCGGAAATACCCTATTAGAGAGAATATTTACAGCGAAAAATAAGTAATTTTGGGTTCTGGAGATAAATGAATAAATTAATTTTAGTCTGGCAATTATTATGGCTGGAAAAAGTATATTTTTAAACTAAAAATTCGTATTTCTGGGGTCTACAATTATTTAAAAAATGTAAATAAAGCAGAAAAGTATAGATAAATACAATTTTGTTGGTTATATTGCAGGCTTGAATTCTTTTTTAAAAAGTTTATAATAATCACAAATTAATTTATAATTTTAAACGATTTTATGAAAGAATAGTCTTTTTTTTTTTAATTATAGATAAGAAAGTTGTTGATAATTTTTGTTAATTGCAAGCAAAGTATGGATTTTATAATTGAAATGGATCTGATATTGATTTTATAGCAAGGTTTTATTTTTTAGAATCTATTTTATAGCAAGTTTGCATTTATATATAAGATATCAGATTTTATCTGATATATTGACCAGATCCAAGGGACTCTGCGATGGTCAGAGATCCTTTTACACAGAGTCTCCAGTACAACAAGCACACATTTCCATTACGAAATTAATGGCAGCGACAAAAATGTAAATTAGTAGCGCCGAAAAAATACAACAAAAAAAAAAAAAAAGGAAAAACAGGAGAGCCATAACAGAGTGGGAAAAACTTTGGGATAATTTATGAAAGCCGGGAGAGAGACGAAAAAAAAAAGATGAAACCAGAAAAGCGTAGAGCGTAAAGCGAATAAAAAAGCTGGGAAAACAGTTTGTACAACTGTTGGAACCGATAACACGTTCCGAATTCTGTACAAAAGTAATTTGTGGCCAGCCCTCTGGTGCCCCTGCCGCCCCCTCCCGACCTGTGTAAATCCCAGTGTGCGGGGCTGAGGGCGTGGCAGTGCATGAAAATAATTGCAAAATTAAACGAAAAAGAGAGGAGCGCCGAGGGAGTGGTCCAGGGGATGTGCACAAAAGTGTAGCACACTTAACGGGGCCCAAAGATAGTGGGCAAGGGACGCAGGAGCAGCCACAGGCTGGAGGAGGCGAGCGGGACAGAGTGCACGTGTCGGGGACAATCATAAATTTCAATTAAGCCAGATCAGGACATGGCCAACTGTTAAACAAGGTTAATTTGTAGATAAAAGCCAGAGTCAGAGCCAGCGCTCAAGGGGGGAATAGCCAAACAGGAGAGAGCCAGGACGAAAGTCATACAAATTATGAGCTTGCTAATTCCGCCCCCCCCCCCATAACACCTTTGTGTTTTTGCCTTTATTTTTTTTTTTTGTATTTGTCTGTTCTTCTGTGTTTCATTTTGAGTTAAATTTTTGGTTGAAATTTCCTTGAGTTTTATGTGCAGCTTCGTAACAGTAAATTCTACAGATTTCTACTCTAGTTTTGTAATTGTAACTGCAACAGCAACCATGAAAATATTGAAATATATATAAGAAAATATATATATATGGAAAAATATATATATGAAAATATATACATTAAAAATCCAACCAAAGAATGCCCGTATTAATTACCTGTTTCTGTACTTTCTTTGTGCCTCCTTACCAGGTGGACGCCAAATCCAGGATAGTGACTATGAAATAATTGTGGTGGATGAGAATAATCCCTCAGTGTTGGCCGACAACGATTCACACTCCAGTGGACCGCCCTCGATCAAGGTGAGTGTTTTTTTTTGTTTTATTATTATTATTTAAATATTTATATATATTCAAAATAAATAAAATGTAATGAGAGTGAGTGTGTTGCATGTGTTTTTTACGAGTGATTGAGTGTGTGTGCTGCCTCATCAAGAACGTTTTTATTATAAATAATTTATAAAGAAAATAAAAAGAAAATCAAACTAAACTTCATTTGCATGTGCAATAAAAAAAAAAAAATAAACTAAAAATGTTGTATGCAAAATTATCAATCACAACAACGACAACAACAATCAAAATCAAAAAAATGTCACAGGCCAACCAGACAACAACAACTACAACAGCAACTACAACAACCCATTACAACAATAACAACACCACTAAGACTACAACAACAACTACAGCCAAATCTCCAACAACAACAACAACAACTGCAACAATTAAAATTCAACAACAACCATTGTCACCACCCAAGCCGTTGGTGCCTCAAAAATTGCCAAAGGTAAACCAAAGAACAAACAAAAAAAAAATCCAGAAAATCAAGAAAAACATTTTTCAAAAAATGCTAAAACAAAAAAAAACATTAAGAAAAAACAAGCAACAATTGCAGAAGCCACTGCAACAAAACAGCAACAACATCAACAGCTTTTGACAGTCCGTAAAAACAGCACAAAACCCACACAAAAAATAAGAAAAATATATAAAAAACTGCACTCGTACTGCTACAATATACATTTTTGACGCACACCATACACTCTTACACACACACACCACACAGACACAGAAAATATGTATGAAACTCACTCGCATTTCGGTTTTATTTTTCATTATTTTTTTGGCCTCTCATTACATTTGATTTTGTGTGTTTTTCGTTGAGCCTTAATTGCTGTCCCCAGTTCTATATTTGCCTTTGCGTATTTAATTTTTATTTTTTTTTTTTAAATTTTTCTGCCTTTGTTTGCTATCTTTGTCTGTCTGCTTTCTTTTTATATATATATTTTAAATATATATTTGTTATGCTAAATGCATATTTGTTGTTTGCTCAGCTTACAACGATATAAATTTTAAAAGCATTTGATCTTTGTTTGTATTTGGAATTAAAAAACCTATTTAATTGGAATGCAAAGACTTATGTTATGAATTGTAAAAACTATAATTGATTACACAAAGAGAAATTGCATTTCCGAAGAATAGAAAATGATAAAAGTAGAAGAAATCCAAGTTTTTTTAAATTTAAAGGAACTATAAAAGAAGGTATCCAAAATGTTACAAAAGTCAACCAATTTTGATACTTTTAAATTATTTTATTATTTTTTTTAGCTATGTTATTAATTATTAATCTTGAATTTAATATTAATTGCTACTTTGCTACTTCTTTCACCTTTGGCTTCTCCCTATTTTTGATTTGCCATTTGAATGCTGTTTCCTATTGATTTTTGGGCCCAAAAAGCCTGAGCCTGCAATTAAGTTGGATCCATGTTTCATTTTGTAATCTGCACCGACAAATCAAAGCACTTAATGAGTCGCATCCAGGGAAGGGAGCACATAAACCGAGAGCCATTCCCGTTCCCCATTTCCAATCCCCAAATGATGATGCCATTTCCCCGAAAATGCCACTGAAGCCACCTTGTGGCGCTCGAAAGTATGCAATACTCCGGCTTCATGAGTGTTTGTGTGTCCTTAGATTGTGTTGATGTGTGTGTGTGGGTGTGTGATTTATCCCCCGCTCCTGTGTATGTGTCTATATGTCTGTGTGTTATATGTTAATGTGTACATGTCTTGTGCAATTAGTGATACATAGCTGTAAAGCCCACACGCACACTAGACCACTTTTCTTGGCTTTTATCGCCTTTTTTTGGTAGAGTTTGAGAGGGGAATGAAGGGGGTTTTGATGCCTTCCCTAATGAACTAATACACAGGCATTATTTATGCCGCCCCCCAACACACACACACACATACACACATATATATACAAGCATAGTGATTAGCTGCTAAGTGCACTGCTTTCCCTCCCCCCTCTTGCCAACCTCACACTCTGCTTTTAATGAATGCGTGCATATATCACAGTTGACAAGATTGGGTAACCCCGAATGGGATGAGGAATGGGTTTTTTGGGGGTGGTGGGGTGGCTAGAATTTGAATTTCCAAGGGTGGCGAGTGGGTGATCTGCAGGATGCTGTCCCAGGACAGGACACGGGACAACACTTCGGCCATCGAGGGCAAACAAAAGGCGATTGATTTCGTGTTGATGACAAGCTGATGCCACACGCAACAGCTGTCTCCAGGATTCGGGTTTTACCAAAACACTGAGCGAAAAAACATGCATAAATCGTTAAGGATTTTTAATAACTTTTGAATACGTTTAAAAGTATTCAAAGGAGGAAAAAACTAAAAGGTTATCAATTCAATTTAATGTTTATATTTTTTGTAAATTCAAGAAAACCAAATCTATATTTAACGTGATACATTTCTACTCGGTCCCCGGACATTTCTCCCTTGTGCGGACAATGGAAACAACATTCCAACGGACAGCCTTGTGCGTGCGCGTTATCCTGCCTGAGTGTTTCTGTCTGACAGCTGACATTTGTCAAACGCTTAACAAATTTTGTCACTCCTGTTCCATTTCACGTTCCCCGCTCCTCATATTGCCCCCTCCATTCCATCTCGCTGCGTTCCATTTGCGTTTGCTTAATGCCCCCGAAATTGTGGCCAAAATATTGGCCCTGGATTTGGGTTAGAACACATCTCCAAGAGAGGTTTGCGAGAAGGGGAAATCTGGACTACTTTTATGCAAATCACTTGACAAACTGTCACCGCCGCCGCTACCGATGAGTGACAGTTGTTGTATAAACAGGGGCGGGTAGGGGAAGAGGGAGTTCGAAGGGGGGTTAGATCCTGGGTCGAGTTGATGACAAATGCATGTGTTGACAAAACGGACGGAGGCCAGGACTTGGGAATTTTGATTTATAGTCCAATGTGCATAATTAATGTGCAAATGATAGGCATACATCAAAGTCCACACACGCACTCACACACACGCACGCTTGTACGCCCGCCCACGCACACCAATAAGCGAAAGAGTGGATGCACTGGCAAAAAATTAGGAGCAATATTTAATTTCAAAGCAATTTCTGGAATTTTCTCATTAAAAAATTAAATGATTTTAATTCAAATTTATATTAAAAATATAAATATTTTGATATTTTATTTATTTCTATATAATTTATATACCATATCAATATTTAACGATATTTTTAGGGCAAGGCAAAGCGTTTTAAAAATTAAATTAATATAGAAAATATTGATATAAAATTATTTTGCACTCAAAAAAGTTGTTTTGTATATTTATATCAATATTTGATTTGTTTGTATGCCATTTTTATCTAAAAACAATATTTATATATTAAAAACTTGAGTTTTAAATGCGTTTTGTCGCTATTCATATTTTTGTTTGATAAATTTCCTATATTCACTTCTTCAGCTTAAAATTATTTAATCAATTCTCAGCCATACCAACCGTTATAAAAGTTATTCAAACTCTTTAAAACCTTTAAATAAACCTTAGATAAAATTCAATTATTTATGCACATTCAAAGTATGATACTTAGTAATCCGCATGCCTATATATGTAGTCTTAGTTATTAGCAAACACCTTTCGCTCAGTGTCGAGTGAGGACAGACGCCACACGAGAGTGGGCGACGACTCATTTGATTGCTCTTCTGTCCGAAATCCATGCATATTTTGATTGCCTGCTTATTTTCATATATTTTCCCTATTTTCTCCCACCCCCCCCGTTTCTATAACGAATCCCGCAGAGCGTGGACTCGGACGTGGGCTCCCTGAACATGAACTCCACGGAGAACGAGGTGCCCGAGGTGGAGTCCTCCAGCGAAATCCTAATCGACGACCACAAGCCCAGCCACTCCAACGACGAAAGCTGGACGGATGTGAACCTCAACGAGGATGCCGCTGTCCAGGCGGCCAGTGCCGGCATGGTGGTGGGTCTGGTGGATGGCAATGCCGATAAGCATGATCCCCATCTCAGCCAGCAACAGCAGCAGCAGCAGGCGGGAATTAACCAGCAGCAGCAGCAGCAGCAGCCGCACTCGGTGCACTCGGAGCGCGGCGACAAGCCAGATTCGGAGATATCCGTTGTCCGAGTGCCCGACGGCTATGTGGCCAGCTCTGGAGGAGTCAACTCCTCTGGCCAGCCCCAGGGTGTGGTGGCCAGCCAGCGACCCCGTCCCGAGGAGCTGCCCATGAAGGCGCCCGCCCTGGTGGCCCAACTGCCGCTGACAACGCCCTCGCGGGAGGCAAGTCTCACCCAGAAATTGGAGGTGGCCCTGGGCCCGGTGTGTCCCCTGCTACGCGAAATAATGGTGGACTTTGCCCCATTCCTCTCCAAGACTCTGGTCGGTTCGCATGGCCAGGAGCTGCTGATGGAGGGCAAGGGCCTGACCACATTCAAGAACTCCCATTCGGTCGTGGAGCTGGTGATGCTGCTCTGCTCGCAGGAGTGGCAGAACAGCCTGCAAAAGCACGCCGGCCTGGCCTTCATCGAGCTGATCAACGAGGGACGCCTGCTCTCGCATGCCATGAAGGATCACATTGTCCGTGTGGCCAACGAGGCGGAGTTCATCCTGAACCGTATGCGTGCCGACGATGTCCTTAAGCACGCCGACTTTGAGTCGCAGTGTGCTCAGACGTTGCTCGAGAGGCGAGAGGAGGAGCGGATGTGCGATCATCTAATCACTGCGGCCCGGCGAAGGGACAATGTGATTGCCAGCCGGCTGCTGGAGAAGGTGCGGAACATTATGTGCAATCGACATGGCGCCTGGGGTGATTCCAGCTCCAGCTCCACCACGAGTGCCAGCGGCGGTGTCATTGTGGGTGCTGTGCAAAAGAGTCCCTACTGGAAGCTAGATGCCTGGGAGGATGATGCCCGGCGGCGCAAGCGTATGGTGCAGAATCCCAGGGGTTCTTCCCATCCGCAGGCCACGCTAAAGGCGGCCCTAGAAAATGGCGGTCCCGAGGATGCCATTCTCCAAACGCGCGATGAATTCCACACCCAAATTGCGGTCTCCCGGTCACATCCCTCCTCTGGCCAGCACAATGGCGAGCTGCTGGACGATGCAGAGCTACTGATTGAGGATAGAGAGCTGGATTTGGATCTGACAGGACCCGTGAACATCAGCACCAAGGCCCGATTGATAGCCCCCGGGCTGGTGGCCCCCGGCACTGTGTCCATTACCAGCACCGAGATGTTCTTCGAGGTGGATGAAGAGCATCCAGAGTTCCAGAAAATCGATGGTGAGGTTCTCAAGTACTGCGACCACCTGCATGGCAAGTGGTACTTCTCGGAGGTGCGTGCCATTTTCTCGCGGCGCTATCTCCTGCAGAACGTGGCCCTGGAGATCTTCCTGGCCAGCCGGACCTCGATACTGTTTGCCTTTCCCGACCAGCACACGGTGAAGAAGGTGATTAAGGCCCTGCCACGCGTCGGCGTGGGAATTAAATATGGAATTCCGCAGACCCGGCGCGCCTCGATGATGTCACCGCGCCAGCTGATGCGGAACTCGAACATGACCCAGAAATGGCAGCGCCGTGAGATCAGCAACTTTGAGTATCTGATGTTCCTCAATACGATTGCGGGCAGGACGTATAACGACCTCAACCAGTATCCCATTTTCCCCTGGGTGCTGACCAACTACGAGTCCAAGGACTTGGACCTCAGCCTGCCCTCCAACTATAGGGATCTATCGAAGCCCATTGGGGCCCTGAATCCTTCGAGGCGGGCCTACTTTGAGGAGCGTTACGAGAGCTGGGACAGCGATACTATACCGCCCTTCCACTATGGCACCCACTATTCCACGGCGGCCTTCACACTCAACTGGCTGGTGCGCGTGGAGCCCTTCACCACCATGTTCCTGGCCCTTCAGGGCGGCAAATTCGATTATCCGGACAGGCTCTTCAGCTCGGTGTCATTGTCGTGGAAGAACTGCCAGCGGGACACGTCCGATGTGAAGGAACTGATACCCGAATGGTATTTCCTGCCCGAGATGTTCTACAATGCCTCCAACTATAGGCTGGGCCACAGGGAGGATGGCGCCCTGGTCGATGACATTGAACTGCCGCCGTGGGCCAAGAGTCCCGAGGAGTTTGTCCGCATCAATAGGATGGCCCTTGAGTCGGAGTTTGTGTCCTGCCAGCTGCATCAGTGGATCGATCTGATCTTTGGCTACAAACAGCGCGGCCCGGAGGCCATCAGGGCCACCAATGTGTTCTATTATCTCACCTACGAGGGCAGCGTGGATCTCGACGGAGTCCTCGATCCCGTAATGCGGGAGGCTGTCGAGAATCAGATTCGTAACTTTGGCCAGACGCCCAGCCAGCTGCTGATGGAGCCGCATCCGCCGCGCAGCTCAGCGATGCATTTGTCCCCCATGATGTTCAGCGCCATGCCAGAGGATCTGTGCCAGATGCTCAAGTTCTATCAGAACTCGCCGGTCATTCACATTTCGGCCAACACGTATCCGCAACTGTCCCTGCCCTCGGTGGTCACCGTGACGGCGGGTCATCAGTTTGCGGTAAATCGCTGGAACTGCAACTACACCGCCTCCGTCCAGAGTCCCAGCTACGCAGAATCGCCACAATCGCCGGGCTCCAACCAGCCGCTGACCATAGATCCAGTGCTAGGTGAGTACATAAACTGCAGTGCCGTCTTTTATTGGATTTTTTTTTGATTTAATTAACTTGGATTTTTGTCTCTTGCAGCTGTCCATGGCACCAATAATAACAGCAATGCTGTGAGTCGCCGCCACCTGGGCGATAACTTCAGTCAGATGCTAAAGATCCGATCGAATTGCTTTGTCACCACGGTGGATAGCAGGTTCCTCATTGCCTGCGGGTTCTGGGACAACAGTTTCCGGGTTTTTGCCACCGAAACGGGTAAGTTTGGCGTGAAATCTACTAAACATAAGCCTAATTTTTTTCCTTTTCCGTTTTATTTAATAGCAAAAATCGTACAAATTGTTTTTGGCCACTTTGGCGTGGTGACCTGCATGGCCCGTTCCGAGTGCAACATCACCTCGGACTGCTATATAGCCTCTGGTTCGGCGGACTGTACGGTGCTCCTGTGGCATTGGAATGCCCGCACTCAGAGCATTGTGGGTGAGGGTGATGTGCCCACTCCCCGAGCCACCCTGACGGGTCACGAACAGGCGGTGACCTCGGTGGTAATCAGTGCCGAGCTTGGCCTGGTTGTTTCAGGCTCATCGAGTAAGTAAACAATTAGGAGGAGGAGCAGCAGCAGAGCAGCGGTTACTAAGAATCCCTTTTCTGTGGATTTTTGTTTTATTTTAACTCTCCTGCAGATGGACCTGTGCTGATTCACACCACTTTCGGGGACCTGCTGCGCTCACTGGACCCTCCCGCGGAGTTCCATTCCCCCGAACTGATCACCATGTCCCGCGAGGGCTTCATTGTCATCAACTATGACAAGGGCAATGTGGCGGCCTATACCATTAATGGCAAGAAGCTGCGCCACGAGACGCACAACGACAATCTACAGGTGAGCTTGAAATGCATTAATAATTAATATTTAATAATGCAATTGAATTCATATTAATTTAAAGTTATTTCCTGTCTAAATATGAGTATTAATTATCCCCATTTGTTTTTATTTTAATATTTTTACAGTGCATGCTGCTGTCGCGCGATGGCGAATACCTGATGACTGCCGGCGATCGCGGCATTGTGGAGGTGTGGCGCACCTTCAACCTAGCACCACTTTATGCCTTCCCCGCCTGCAATGCGGGCATCCGATCCTTGGCCCTCACCCACGATCAGAAGTAAGTGGAAATGCATTTCTTCTTCTATTTTCCTAATTTCTGCAGTTCTGCCTTAGTTTCCAAGATTTTTGTATAGTTTTTAGCCATTTCTAACCCCTTGACAAATATTTATATACGCACTTTACAGATATCTGTTGGCTGGTCTCTCGACGGGTTCGATCATCGTGTTCCACATCGACTTTAACCGCTGGCACCATGAGTACCAGCAGCGCTACTAAGTCGCAGTGCCCAACATTCCCAAAAATTACTAAAAAAAAAAGAGAAATAAAGCCCAGACAACAGCTCGCCAGTTAACAAAGGCCAGAGGATACCGGAAACGGAAATGAAACGAAAACGAAAACAGATCGCAACCACTACGATGTACTTAACAAAGCGATGACGAAGGATCAAAATGGATCGGTTTTTTTCTATAGACCTTTACAACTTTAGGCTAGTAAGTGAACCTATGTTTTTTTTTTTTTGTCTAGTAATAATTGTGCATTAGTGTGTGTTTTGGCCGGAAAAGCCAGTCGCAAACAACAACAGAAAAATAACAAAAAAAAAAAAAAACAAACAAAATAACAAAAAGCCAGCAAAAAAATAAGTAAAAAAGGAGAAACTGAAAAACGGAACGGAAGAGACACATTTTTTTTACTAGTATTACGAAAATGTATGTTAAGTTATGGCAAATGGAGGAAGCATAGGAGGAGAGGAAGGAAGAAAGGATAAAAGCAAGGAAGGCAGGAGCAGAAATGTGCTGGAGAAATGATGAGAAAGGAGCAGGAGAGTGGAGAGTGCGGAGCAGCGAAATGGCGGCTTAAGTAAGTAGTTGAAATAAGACAAATGAAGTTAGTGTTTATAAAACGCAATAAGCAGTAAATAATTAAAGCTAATAATTCCACATGCATTATAATACCAACGTAGCAAAAGTTCTCTTAAAAGAAAAAAAAAAAACAGACACAGACACTCACAAAAAATAAACTACAACTGAAATTACTAAAATTAAACTAAAACCTTAAACAATGAAAATAATGAAACTAAAGCGGCCAAAAAACAAAACAAATAATGATGAGAGTAGAAAAGCAGAAGCCAATTTTTAATTATATAGCGTTAGATCTTTGTGACAAAAATACACACAAACCATACACACCCCCACACACCCCCCCACACACACACACAGGCATATACACACATACACATACTCTTAAACAAGGTAACAAAGCAAAGACAATGCCAAGGCAATAAAGCTAACAGAAGTAGGAAGAGAAAGGAAGAAGGGAGTAGAGTAGAGCAGAGGGGGAATCGAAACCGGAAACCGGAAACCGGAAGCGGCAATGGAACAGGAAGCGAAAGTGAAGCGATAAGGGGTATTTTAATACACACATACACATGCATATGTATTTGTAGCTAAAAAGTGAAACTCAAACTTGACTAAAAACTGAACTAAACTAAAACACGAAATTATCAACAATGCTAAGAGCCACAATATAATAAATAACAAATAAATAAGTAAATATGATATGAAAATAATTAACTAAAGAATGAAATAAATGAATAAATAACTAAATACAAATATATATAATATATATAGCATATATATATATGTATCTGCATTGCAAACGGATGCAAAATATGCAAAACTTATCCAACCGAAAAGGCAGCGATTTCGTTTCTCGTTTCTCTTGCTCGTTCCGCAAATATCACGCATACGCCATGCTGCACCGCCCCGCTAATTTCAAACGAGAGAAAAAAAGCAAAATAAATTCAAAAACAAAGGCAAAAGCGATAACAAACAAAAGCGAGAGAAAAGCTGAAAAAAACAATCGATTTAAACAGCAAAAAATACAAAAATCTATACACATATATAGCACAATTCATGTGTTTTATATATTTTTAATGTGTGTTTATTTATTTTTTTTTTGTTGGTCTTTGTATCCAGTTCACTTGTTTATTTTTTTGTTCTTAGCTATATTTGTTAGTGAAGTGAGAAAAATTGTTCGATTGCGTCCAAAATTAGCCTACTACCAATGCATTCCCCCATTTCCCTTGAGAAGAAAAAAGATGGAAATAAAAGCAAATTGGCTTCCTTGAAACGTCCAGGATGAAGTGTTGTATCTTCTTTTTTATATATATATACATACTCTTATATATATATATATATATACATATTGAGCATAGTCTAAATTCATTGTCTGGTTGTCTCGAAGACTTCTCTGTTTCGCTTTAGGTTTCGTTTTCATTTGTCTCAAGCAACAAGAACAACAATCCATCCGATTAGATTTGTATATAGCATATACACAGATGCGATGAGAGCTAAAGCAATTACTATTACCAATACTTCAAGTATATAGTGTTATTTACGACCATGGCTTAAATGAAACGTAAACAAGACATTCGGTTGTAACGAAAAAATTCAAATTCAAATTGAAAGTCCAGCGGAAAGAGCCCTCCCCCCAAACATATTTGGAACCTGCAGATAGATATCATATTGAAATATATACATGCATATATATATATGTTGTGTCTAGTCCGATTTTTAATTTAATTTTCATTGGTCTTTGTATGTGTGTCTAACGAGTGTATGTGTGTGTGTGTTTGAGCGACTTGTGTGACTTGAATTTAAGCTTGATTTTCCCCTGCTAACCCGCTTAAGTCCCCAGATTTTTTGGAATTTTAGCCTCAAGTAAACACTTGATAATAATAATAATAATGCCAGCTTTGTTCTCTCATTTTTGTTTTTTTTGTATTGTTCGTTTGTTAATTAAATAAAAGAAATTCATGAGAAATAAATTACAACTCTTAGTAATTTAAATGTTGTACATAAATCTACATATATATGAGGAGAACTATCCTAAAAGTAAAGTATTTTTAAACAAGATTCACGGAGTCTAAGCGAAAATAGATAATAGTAAACGGTAAACGGTAAACCGGAAAAGTGGAAAAGTAATTCAAATCAAATCAAATTGAAAAAGAAAAAGAAAACCAAATGAAAAGCTAACTAAAAAGCGCTAACCCACACACACTCTCTCCAATTTTTTTTTGTACCACACACTGCTGTGTGTATATATACAGACACACGTATCTGGGATAAAGATACGATAAAGTTTAGCTATTAACAGACGATGATTAAACAATTGCGGGCGCCAACAATTTTTAATTACGCACTTTTTATAGAAATTAGCAGAGAGGGAGAAGGAGAGGGAATTACGAAAAGTTGGGAGGTTTAATCGGAATAAAGATGAGGTAGAGCCGTAACTTTTTGAGCCTAAAATATAAATATATAAATATAAATAAATTACAATGATGTTTTTATTAACGAAAACAAACAACAACAACAAATGGCTGACAATTTTAAATTTATACACAAAGAGAAAACTTCAAAAAGACGAAAGTAAAGCAAAACAACAAGTTAAGAGATAAAAGGAAAATTAAGAAAATATTTAAGAATTTACTTATGCACGTGCAAGAATTATTTCATATAATTATTAACACCAGCGAAAGAGGAAGGCATTTTAAAGAAAACGCAAAGAAAAAAAAAAAACAAAAAACTAGTAAATAAAACCCTAAAATTGCAGATGAAACTTAGAAGCAAAGTTAAAGCTAAAGCACACACTCCACACACACTGACAAAGGTAATATCTAACCGATATATATATATATATAGATATACATATGTATATATACATATTTTGTCAACATTGTTAAATAGCAAAACTAACAAAGCAAACAAAACGAGAGCCAAAATCTGCGCGGGCATTAAAGAAAACAATTTAATCTATTCTAAAATAGCAACAAAGGCCAGGCAAAAGGGCAACAAATTACAAAAGGCAACACACACATAAAATACATGCAAAAATCCACAAAAAAAAAAAAAACAAAACAAACAAACAAGAAACATAAAACATAAAACAAAATACAAAATACATAAAGAGATAAAAAGCTACGAGATAAATGTTCATTAATATGGCTAAACGAAAACCCAATTTATATATATAAATATACGAAACTATTGTTTTTTTTTTTTTGCATTGCATAAAGTTGATAAACGCAAAGGCAGAAGTTTAACACATTAAATAATAAACAAAAGAGGCGACAGATAAAATGTTTAATGGATCGAAGGAAAAGGTTAGCTAGTGCGGGGTCGAAAGGGCAAACAATTTATGCATATTAAAATTAAATTTAAAATACGCTACAATTCTAACAAAATAAGTTTACACACACACATAGCCCCTTCCCTCCACAAAAAAAAAAATGAAGAAAGGAAAATAATAATAATAATAATATTTAAACTTGCATGAAGGAGACATTTTGAAATTAAATTTAAGCTACAAATTTAACAAGCGAAAGTGAGCGAGCATTAAAAGTAACGACAAAAGCGAAAAACAAAAGACAAACTTAACAAACAACAACAAATTATTATGTTCAATAAAGAAAAACAAAAATGCAAAACAAAAAAAAACAAAAGAGTAACAAATACAAAATAAAACCAAACAAAAACAATGAAATCTTACAAAAAAACATCGATGTTTGTTGTTATTTTTTCGGTGGCGGTTCCTTGAAATCAATTCATCTTGACTAAATCCTCTTTCAGCTGTGACCTGATTTTGGTTCGTAAAAAAGGAAAAGCGACGAGAAAAACCATGAGTAGGAGAAGGCGGCTTTTCTCCTGGCTTGCAATAATTTCATTTTCCCAACAATTGAACAGGCAAAATGGAAATCCCTCGCCGCTGCAGTGCACACTCAAAAAAATAAAAAAAAAGAAAAGGAGAGAAAGCTGAGGAAAATGGTTAAGGGAAAGGTGGTGAGGTGGGGAGACAACAATTCCATGGGCTAAGCAATTAAAGCGCCTCGTTCGCGTTCCTTGGCTCCCTTTTTGCACGCTCCAATTGCGTTTCCAGTTGCAAATGCAAAGGCTTTACAGGAGATACGTGGGAGGGCGCCGGGAAAGCTGGGAAAAGCTGGGGAAAACTGGCAGAAGCAGAGGAAGCTGGGAAAAGGTGAGTACAGAACCCTAAGGACACCACACCAGGCGGGTGTCTAAACACCAAAAATGCATCAAATTGCAGGCAACGAAGGGAGCGGCGTTGTCATCAAAAGTCATATCTCTTTCATATTATTCCAGAGCCAGTGCCAGTGCCACCGATCCCTCTCTCCTCTCTTCACCCCCCTGTTTTCTGTTTTCTGGAGCGTGTAATATCCGTTTCCTGCATTTCCGGTTGCAGGCGGCAAAAACAACAAGAGCAGCAACAGCGAAGTAGCAACGGGAGTTGCCTGAAAATTGCTGGCGGAAATGCTGCAAAATTAACGAGCAACGCGGTTAGCTAGGGGGGAGGAGGAGAAGCTGGAGCAGGAGGAGAAGCCAGGTGGCACGGCACGGCAGGCAACCTTCGCTTCTTCTCTTTGCAGGCGGAGGCAGGACCAGGAGCAACAGGACCAGCGACAGCCAAAGTAAATGCAAACAACTTTTTGCCCCCTGCCGGAGGTGTGACGGATAGTGGGTGTCTATGGGTGAGTGTCATACCCTAGGCAAGGTGTAGACGGATTTTTAAATAAATAAAAACTTTAGATTTGAGTTGATTTATTATATTTATTCCATAACCAAGTATTTACCATATATTGTTATTACAAATAACATGAAATTTCTAAAGAAAGTATCTCTTATATTATTAATATTAAAAAATAATTTAAGAGTACTTTTCCGTTAGTGTTTTATGGACTCATCTTACAATTTTTCTAGTCCTGTTTTTTGCCCTCTCACAAAATGCAAATTTTCACTTGTACCCGGGACAGAGATAAGGATAAGGTTGAGGGGGATTGGAGGAATGATGGGCGACCGTCCAGCTTGGCAGCAGCTGCAAATTAGACGCATCGCTTAACCAGCAATGACATAAAGCAGCCAAGTGGCAGCAACAGCGCTAACAACGTCCTGGAGTCATCGTTGCCATCACCATCACCATCATCAGCATCATCATCCTCCTCCTCCTCCTCCTCGTCGTCGTCATAGTCATTCTCTGTGCATCTCTGGGCTTAAATCAACACAAAAAGATGGAGAAAAAGCAAACTGAATTTGGCCAGAGATGCGGATGAAGATGGATATAAAGATAGAGCCCTGGCTGCAGGTTAACATACACTGAAATAAGAAGTTTAAGCTAAAATTTGTATAGTACTAAAAGAGAGAGTATTACTTTTATTATTATTATTATTATTTATTTTATTAAATCTATTATTATTACATTTCTTTTATAAAAACTAGGCTTAGATGGAGAGGGAACTACAAATAGCGAAAGCGAGATGGCAGACTCCAGTTGAGGGCAAATAAAGCATATAAAATTAATGAGCTCGTCACGTTTTGCGTATGGCCGACCGGTTCGGGGTCACCTTAATTATGGCCACAATTAACAGTTGCTGCCGCAAGGAGACAGAGATGGTAGAACAGAAACAGAGAGAGAGAGAGAGGGAGAGACAGACAGGACCAGAAGAGGACACATTTCATTTGGCCGGCAGGTGTGCCATCTCATCTCCCTGCCTGCCACCGCTCTCTGTGTGTAATCTCATTACAAATTCAAATGCCCTGCATCAGCTGTGTTGGCAGGACGGAGCCCCAACCACCAACCCCCAAACCCAGGCCCCAATCGCACCCCTCATTTCACCCCTTTGGCCGACGTGGCCAGCAGCAGCAGCAGCAGCAGGAGCAGGAGAAGCAGCAGCACTTCACGGTGTCCGCATCCGCATGGCAAATGTTTCAGACCACGTTGTCACTCAATTATGTGCCATGTGCGCAGAGCGTAGCATACTTTTCAGCGCTCGCCCTGCAGGGCCAGCCGCAGCAGCACAAAGGTGCCTTGCCTCAAAGGGACACCAGGTGAGGGGTAACAGCAGGGCGAGGGTGGAGGCTAAAGGCAGAAAGAGAGAGCAGCAGCATAGAGACAGCAACACAGTGACACCTAGCTGACCAGGTGACATAAATTCAAAACGATTTCCAGCAAGTGGCCACCGAAAAATACCAGTTACTAGTTACCAGAGTTACCTGGCCATAAAGGTAGTCACCGTGTGTGTGTGGCGCTTGAATTATATCCTGTTTGGTCAGTGCAAACGAAAAAAAAAACGCTGTTTACAAAAACTAAATAAAATACTAAATAATAATGATCTGTTTTTAATTATTTTGAAGTCAAATTTGGCGATTTATTTTAAGGAAATGGAAAGTGAAAGCAGCAAAAAGACCTGCAGAAAATGGCAATGATTTCAGGTGATTTGTGGAAAGGGTGTGGATGGGTTTTTCCTAGCCCACACATTTCAGCCCCAGCTGCCAAAATCCCTCGCTCGTTGCCTTCTCTTAAACGTCCTCGACCTCATCCTTATCCTCATTCACATCCATATCCACACCCCACTCCTCCAGCTCCTCCTCATCCTGCAGTTGCTGCAGTTTGACGAACTTTGCCGCCCGATAAATAATGCAATTTGTAATTAAGTCAGTCAACCAGTTGAGGGGCTTGCGGTAAGTAATTAGAAGCCATTGGCAAACAACAAAAACAAGCAATGCAAGATATTGAAACAGGGAAGGGGGAGGGAAAAACTACAGCAAAAAAGAGGGGGAAACGAGGGAAAGGTGAATTTTTATGTGCTTGCTAACAGGGTGTAAAAATGTCAGGAGCAACCTAATTGAAAGCGACATATGTATGTACCGGAGAGTGTGTGTGTGTGTGTGCAGGAATGTTTGATTAATGAAATATTTAACAGGTTAATTAAGGTAAATTGGGTTAGCCACCGGAGAGAGTCAGAGAAAGAGAGACACCACAGCATCTCCATGGAGTACAGAGGACACATTAGCACACACTTAAGCGCTGGAGTAAATAATAAACTGAGAAAAATATTAATTGCAGACAAATTAGCAAAAGAAATTAGCAAAGGAAAAAGATGAAATTAATAATTAATTATGCCAAATAAAGGATACTGAAAAGCAAATATTTCTCCTATAAATGAAGATTCAATTATAATTTAAGTTCTCTTTAAAATAAACTTTATTTCGATAGAGAAAATAATACAGATAATGTGACTAATTATTCTAACAAAATAAAGAGATTTCTTTATCTTTCTTAAAACTTTCTTTCTCTAATAATTGCAAATTATACAATATCATAATTATGTCCAATATAATATAATTATTGATTATTTAATATAGCCTAAAACTTTTTAAACATTCAAATACAGTTTGCCGTATGCGGAATGCGGCACTATTCTTTTAAATAATTTTTTATTTTCTCCCATATCCTTCTTTCTTTTTTTTTGGGCAACGCAACCGTCAACGCCCGCAAATTGTCATTGTCCTGCGGGGACTCTGGCTCAGTTTGCCATTGTTCGGTTGCCTCGCCCTCCATTTTCCATTTTCCCGCCGTCATTTGTTGCAGCTTACGCTTAATGCACAAACCAGACAAATTTCCCCATTCTCCTTATCCTTTCACTTACAAACCCACACACATAGGACATATGCATTTAGAGGAGTTTGCAAGGATCGAGCGAAAATTGCAAACTGCCGCCCGACTATTACGCAGCATGTAAACGTAGTTGTGCTAAATTAATTCTTTATCTGTGCGCCGCTCTTTGTTGCCTTTGAGCTGGCATCCTGCCATTTTCCACAGCTTTTCCCGCTCCCTCTCTACCTCTTTCCCACTCATTTTCCCTCCTTCTGGCCACGGGAAACAATGGGCGACATTGAATGTCGTATTCAAATACGATATTCAAATACGATATTCAAATACGATTTACGATATTCGAATACCATTTACGATATTCAAATACGATATTCAAATACGATTTACGATATTCAAATATTATTTACGATATTCAAATACGATTAACGATGTTCAAATATGATTTACGATATTCAAACACGATTTACGATCAAGATACCAGGCGAACAGAAGGCAGTAGTAGGCGACTCAAAACTGTTATAAACTGTTATAAAATAACAATATTTTATAACAGTTTATAACAGTTTTCAGTCGCTTGCTACTGCCTTCTGTTCGCCTGGTATCTTGATCGTAAATCGTGTTTGAATATCGTAAATCATATTTGAACATCGTTAATCGTATTTGAATATCGTAAATAATATTTGAATATCGTAAATCGTATTTGAATATCGTATTTGAATATCGTAAATCGTATTTGAATATCGTAAATCGTGTTTGAATATCGTATTTGAATATCGTAAATGGTATTCGAATATCGTAAATCGTATTTGAATATCGTAAATCGTGTTTGAATATCGTAAATCGTGTTTGAATATCGTAAATGGTATTTGAATATCGTAAATCATATAAGAACCCTTTGAAATGCCCAAAAAATGAGGCAAACAATTATACCCCTTACATTTTATCAAAAATTGGCAAAGACTTGAAATTTGTAAATTAAAATTAATGTATTTTCGACTAAGTTATCAATATTTGAAAATTTGGTTTTCCCACAACAATTGTCAAATAAGAAAATGTATAATTATTGATTAAATATTATTAACAGAAAAATGTTTGTTGAATTGTTTAGCCTGCTTTGTTAGGTTTCCAGAAAAGAGTAATGGAAACTCCACAGGCACTGCCAATGACAGTTGGAGTCAATGCCCGGCTGCCAAGTGTATTTCCCACTCAAAGCCCGATCCTCGGCCGCTGATTTGTGTTTTTACAGCTACAGTTGCCTGGTTGCCGGGAAAAGGCTTCGGTCAATGCGATCTTCGTGAGCTGTTGGTAAATATTTAATGGCACTGGCCGGAAGCGGAAATGGGGCATGCGGCAGTGGCACTGAGACCGGATGTGGAAAGGGAAACGCCACTTTGCGGTCAACAACAGGCCACGCCCGCTTGCTAGCCCACCTGCCATCGTCCCCGTTGTTGTCCCTCTTGGTTCCTGGTCCCTGGTCTTCTCTGTCGTCCCTGCCGACCAACTCCCAATGCGCTGCGGAACACGTTTCATTCAATTTATTTGCCATTTCCCATTTCAATTCGTTTCGGGCCGCCAATTACACAACATGGCCCTGGCAATGGGGAATGGAATGGAATGCCAGCGACGCCTGCTGTTGCTATTTGTACCCTTTCTCCTTTCTGGGCTTCTCCTGGCTTTCTACTGGGTTACTCCTGCCTTTCTCCCACACATACATATGTGTCCCATTTCTCTGGCCATTTGCTTAAAGCCTTTTCACACAGGCGATGTGTTGCGATGCGTTGCTTGTATTCATGATGCTCCTGCTGCTCCTACTCATGTTTTATGCCAATAATTTGCCTATTTTATTTTTATATTCCTTTTTCTCAATCACATATGTATCTTAAGACGAAGTTCCAATAAAAACCAATCAAAATTAAACCCAATTTCATCGCATTTCTATAAATTATTACTCTATATTTATAAAACTCATAACCTATCTACAAATTAATTAAAAACTGCATAACTTATCTTATTAAAAAATGTTCCAGACTGTTTATTTATCCAGCAACGTTTGATTTATTTTTCATTACCTCTAACAGTACTTGCACCATGGAAAACCTGAAACAATAATGAAAACTGCAGGGGCAAAAGAGACCCAGGACCCCCAATATCCCAATACTTTCTATGGCGACAGACAAAAGGAAAAGGATGGGAAAAGGGGATGCAAAATGTGGGAAACTGTGGGCGTTGCTGTGTGCTGTAAGGCAGCTGGCAGCATCACATCATCATTAGCATATTGACATGTGGCCAAATTTGGTCACGTTCCATTTCATTTCAATTCATTCTGACATTGCCAACGGAGTTCGAATCAATTTCCCATATCTTTCTGCGTCCGTCCTCTCTCCCTTTGGGTCCTCAGTCCTTAGTCCTTGGTCCTTGGCATACTGATAACTCCGCAACCGCACTGCCATCGTCAGAAAAATGAGAATGAAAAAGGGAATAGCTGCCAGTACTAATTGCTGAAAGCTCTAACTATTTTGGCAAATTTTAACTCACAGCCTAACTAACAAATTAATTAATTATAATAATAAAAATAATAAGAACAACAAATATAATAATTAATAAATAAATATAATAATTAACAAGTTCAGCAATACATAGTAAATAATAATTAATATTAAAATGCCGGTTTTATGGTTTAAATACTTGCAATAAAAATTGCCTGAAGTTTGATTTAAAAAAAAGGGCAATAATATATATTGTGTAATTTCCTAAATCTCTAACGAACATGTCAATGTTATAGTTTTTCTTTTCAATTATAGAAAAACATATAGATTACATTTACAACCAGTTTTCTTCACCATCAATCAAAAGCCAACAGCAAAAATAAAAACCAAATGGAAATAGGTAATTTATCTTGGGATTTTTAAAGAGAATAAAATAAACTTGAGCGTTGATTGTATTTAAAGTCAATCTTTTATATATTTCTGTATATAATTTTCTGACATTTTCACTCTGCAAACGCAAAGAGTCAACAGCATCACAAACAGGAAGTGTACGGCCAGAAGTGGGTGGCTTAGGGGTTAAGACTGGCAAAGGGGGGGGGGGGGCTAAGGGTGTGGTAAGACGGCTATGGTAGATAGTCCAGGATCTAATGCCTCCTTGGAAGTCGACCAGTGGCCATGACAGGCTTTGGCAATGTCGATGAAAGCAGAAATTAAATGTCTTCTATAAGTTGTCAGCTTTTCCTTGATGGCAGTACACATTTTCTTGAAGCTGCAATTACTTTTCTGAACAAAACAAATCGTTGATGGCAAATATTAATTGGTATTGCCTTGTTACTGTTACTAGACTTATAAATATATTAATTATTATTAATAGTATTATTTATAACCTTTTTTAAGGCTTCAATTAAAATATTATAGCTTTCGTTTTTGTCAACATATATGTTATATTTTCTTTTACTCTAAGAAATGATCAAAATAAATATATCTATATATTTATTTATTCCTCGCCGTGTAAATTAAGTGCCTAGCGATAAGCCCGCCGACCCAGAACCGAGCGCACATCCTTGGTGAAGCGCAGAGCATCGAGGAACGGCAGAAGCTTCAGCAGCTCGATATCCTCCTGATCGTATAGATAGCTCTTGATGGGCAGAGCATTATTCGGAAAATCCATGTATGCCTTCGGTTGGTTGTCTATAATAAAGATGCCACGCATATCCGTCCCTATCAAGGTAAGGTCCTTGGTCAGCAGCCTGTCCGCCCGGCAATGCTGGCGATAGAATCTGCGGGTAAGCATTCCACGTCCGCCGTCCAGCTGATCCAGCACCTGGTCAGCATATGTCTCCAGGCTGGCCGTATAGATGACCAGGTCGTACCACTTGGACACCAGGCGCAAAAAGCTATCGATATGGGGTCGCTTGAAGACCCGAATGGGTATCAAATCGCCGCCGATATTGTCGACGTTGACCACAAAATCGGGCACCACGTGCTCCGGCACCTGGCAGGGGCAACCCGTCTTCGTAGAACTCAAATCGGCAAGACAGGAGTGGACCAAAGTCTCATCGAGATCCAATACTAGGGTCTTGCGGCCGACAGCCGACAGCCTGGCAGCGGACGCGCGCGACAAAGGCACATCGCGGTATCCCGTAAGACCCGGATATAAGTACTCATAGATCGATGTCATCAGGTTGGCAAGCAGACGGCGGAACCAGTTACCCAGCCGGTTGGTAAAGAGGATTCGAGTTGAAGCGGGTCGAGGGCGACAGTTAGTGACGGTGGGGTTCATCGTTGTTTGCTAGCCACTTGTTTCTAAATAAAATTCTTTTATTTCAACTTATATTTTATGCAGTTTTTACCTGGAGAATATATTTGATGTTCTGAGCGAAGTTAGCTGCGGTGTTTGTTCGGTTTTCTGTTGAAATGTAGGGTTGTGCGGTAGCCAGGGTTACCACAACTGGGAAAAGTCTCTAGTCTTCTGGAGAACGTCTTTCAAACGGAAAATGACAATAACTCGATGACAATCGATAGTTGGAAAGTAATACCAGACTTGTCTTTTGAAAAGCCAGAAGAATTCCCATTAAATTTATGTCCCAAGATCAGATAAGTCCCTCCAGTATAAATATTTCAGAAAGCTTAAGAGCTCATCCTTATTATAAGTTTATTTTTCTTGATTTTTCTGAGGTCATCCTTCCCCATTGATGGCAACATTTCCTGCTGCTTCATTATAAATGGCAACTAAAGTGCGGAGCAGAGCGGAAGTGCACCCTATTTCCCATTTCCGGTTTTGGTCCCGGCAGGAACCTCCGGGAGGAGGGACAGCCGCTTTTGGCACGAAATAATATTTGCATAATGGCAAACAGAACCGACTGCAGCTCTCTGCTCCCTCTGCTGGTGCTGCTGCTGCTGCTGCTGCTGGTACTTGGCCAAAAGATGACAAATGACATTAAGGAGGCTTAGCGCCTGCATTTTCTTCCCTCCACGCCTTCTATCAACAGCCACGCCCCTTCGTGTAATGGGTGAGGGGTTTGGTAAGATGGGAATTTGACTTTCAAAACGAATGCAACACCCCAAGCCAAGGGGGGGAGGGCAGCTTCTCCTCCCGCCTCCCGCCTCCCGCCTCCCGCCTCCCTTTCTCTTTTTTTGCAACACACACTTGTGCATCCGGCGACCTCGTCCTTTCGTCCTTTGACTGGCATCCAGCCCCTCCCCCTCCCGTGTCCCCTGTAGACTGCAATTATTTTTTTCCGCCCCTCCTCTCCTTTTTTTCCTGCGCCAAAGGGGAACGTGCAGCGCTCTTTGATCCTCTTTGGCCATATATTTGCTAACGACAATGACAACGACGATGTCTAGCTAAGATTCCAGGTGTATATCTATATAGAGATATATGTGCACAAGGAGAAATTGGTTAAATAATAAAAGAAAAGCTTTTCCAACTTTATTTACCTTTTAAATATATTTTTCTTATATTATATTTGCTTAGGAAATTTAATTTTAGATTAAGAAAGTTTATTCCAAATAATTGGGCATGTAAATCTTATGAAATAAATTTTTTTTGTGACATCTGGTTAGTAAAATTAAAATTAAACATTTTTAAAATGTTATTCTAATACAATTTAACATTTAAAACATTTTATAATCGTGAATTATGCATTATTTGTATTTTTAAAAAAGATTTTATGTTTTATTCCTAATTATTTATTGCTGTTTATTTTTTTGGAAATACAAATCCCAAGAAAAATGAATTTTATTTGAGAAACTTTGTTGGTAAAATTAAAGTGAAAGATTTAAAACAAAGTATTCTTTGAAAATTTTACAATTTTATATATTTACAATCATTGCCCTGTTGATTATTTTAAAATAAACTTTTGATTGTATGCCTGGATAATTCTTTATTTTGAATATTTCCTAAATATTTGTAGTGTATGTCCCACCCTCTTTCGTATCCCCTCTCCCTGGATACTGCCACTGTGTTGGCATTTGTTTTATGGCCACGCCGCCACTTGGTCCGAAGTGCAACTGCAACTGCAGCCAACTTTTTGCACGACGCTCGGTTCGGCACTTGAAACTTCTCAATGGCACTCCGACCATGGCTGTCTCCAGAGTCTGTTTCCTCCTCCATCTCTCTCTCTCTCTCTCTCTGGGGAGTCCCCCCTCTCTAGCTTGGCTTCATCCGATTTTCCTTGATTTTTCCCCTCGTCGATTTCCCCCAGCAATCTGGGCGGAAAAGTCATTCCTAATCCCGCAGTTGCATATTTTTAGTGCTAAGCACGTCGATGGCTGCCAAATTAGAGAACAAAATGCTGGCATTAAGAGGGGGAAGGGGGCAGGAAAATGGGTGGAGGGCGGTAGGTGGAGTACCTGGAAAAGCCGAAGGAGCAGCAGTCGTAAAGCGCGAAATTCCACGGATTCAATTGATATTGATTTAACGTCAGGTGTTTGAGTGCAGCGAATATCGTCTGAAATAGAAGTTGACAATTGCAATGAATCTTTTGATGGCGAAAAAATGAGGGAAAAGCCAGGTGGCAGATGCCAAAACCCATTTACTTATTTAATTAACGAGTCAAGGGAGCTTTCAAGTGAGTTTAAGATTCATTAACTCTGTATTTAGTTGATATTTTAAGATTGAAAGCAAGGAGTTTTAGGGGAGCTAATATATTAATATACATCAGATACATCACCTTGATATTTGTACTTTGTTTCCTGGCAGTCATGGGAAAACCACTCTGTGTCCGGTTTCAAATCTGGCCTTCGCCGGGTCCTGCCACTCTGCCACTATTTTCAATTCGCAGCTTGAAAATTCGCATTATCATTGGCCAATGGCCATTGGCCATTTGGGCGGCTGCTCGTTATCAAAATGCTAGCCAGTTTTATTGGCGTTGCTTCTGGGTGTTGTGTGTTTGAGTGTGCCTGTGTGTGTGTGTGTGTGAGTGGGTGTACCTTGTATCGTTCCTGTCATTGTCAACGCTCGGCGTGAGTGCCATGAAAGATTGCGCTGCATCTTTGGCACGTCTGCTGGTACTCCTCGATGCTTCTGCTCCTGCTGCTACTGCTCCTCCTTTGGCCGAAAAAACCTGTCCAGGTTGCCGTGCAATTTTCCAATTTCTAACTCGACTAACTTGACTTGAGGCTGTCGAGGGGAAAGCACAGAAAAACGAAACCAAAAAGTGTGAGGAGGCATAAAATGTAGTTTTCAGTGTAAAGACTATAAAATACCCCGTATTGAGAGCTCTGTAACAATGCCAAGTGTGCTGGAAAATATGAAAATACTTTGTATTTTGCTATATTTAAAGTTATTTTTATTTAATTTGAATTGATAATAATTGTTATTGTCATTATAAGTGGCTAGCCAATAAAGTTTAAGGAAAAATAAATGTTAGATTTAAACTGTGTTTATTATTATTGCCCAATAAATTTTGTAAATTAAAATAATATAGATAAATTATTAAATATTTATTATTTTATTAATATTTATTAATCTTAAGTACACTTGGGTTTTTAAACCCTTAGAAATATGTCTTAAAATATGCATTAATATTTGTAAAAACTTAAAATCAATATATTTATTTAAAATATAATTGTTTGTTAATAAACGAATCAAGTTTTAAATATTTAAAATAAATTTGTTTTATTTTTTACGCAGTTTAATGGGAATTTTAAAGTGATTTGATAAATAAAGGAGATTTCTGTTGCATGTTTTTAACATTTTGTCTAGTTTCTTATTTGGGAATATAGAAAATCTATTTCTAAATCATAAGTAATGAGTATCTATATTCCCTTAATCCTCAAAGGGTACTGGGTATTAAAAGGCGAAGCTACCAAGACGGTGAGCTGACGGAGTGGATGCAACACGAAGAAATATGGCAGGAAAATTGCAAAACAGCGACAAGAAGGGGAAAACAAAATCAAAAAGCACTCACATATTTTCCAATTTGGCGAGGGCAAACGAGAATCCAGCTTCTGATGCTCCTGCTTCTAGTCCTGGTGCTTGTGCAGCTCCTAGTCCTGCGCCTGCCCTTGCTCTTGCCCCTGTTCCTCTTGCTGCTGCTGGTCCAGCTCCTTCTTCTTCTCCTGCTCCTGCTGAAGGATGTTGCTCCCGTGTTGTTTATGTCGCTGTGGCAATGAAAGCGAAATGTGAAAGTCAGCCAGGAGATGAGTTGCGTTGAGGTTGAGCTGGAAGCTGCAGTTGGAGTGGCCATTTTTCATTTGCCATTGACCAGTGGAGTTGCTCCTCACAAAAAGCTGCTGTTGCATGGTCATTATCCCAAAAAGAAACATGAACCAAAAACACGGTCAAAGGGCAACAGTTGCTCTGCAAATATAATAAATAAAAAGAAATTAAAACAAAAAATCAAAGAAAAATTAAGAAAAAGTAGCTGAAAAATAGCAAGAAAAATGTTTTTAGACTCATATATTTATATATTTATTAAATTTCTATAATTTCTATTTATATATTCTATTAAAATATGATTTTAAAATATGTTAGAAAATTGTATAAGTAATTTTACAGTTTAAATAAAGTCTAAGCCATATTCCAGGTTATGTTTTTCTAAGCTTTATTATTATCTTACATGTTCTAGATTTTTACCCAAATTCCTCACATTTTCTTTGTTTTTCCTGTTGTAGTTTTTAGCCAAGAATAACTTAATTTAGTTGGAATATAGCCATTCGGTTATCACGACCCAAAACCACCATTCATCATCGTTTTGGCCACCGGCAGCAGCATGTGGATGAGGACAAAATTTAGAATTACTTTACATGCCCCGCAGCTGCAGGACCAAAAATGGCCACCGACGGAGTCAACAAATCAATCAAGCTGTCCGAGTTTTTGGGGTAGATGCCACCTGGACATCAAGCTTCAGATACATTTGCATCCCTCAGATACTATTCCCGGGAGGGGCAGCAGCAGCAGCATGCGATATGGCCAAAAACTTATGGCCAAAATGCTGGGCCAACTGACAGCTGCCGACACGAAGGAGAAACATCTGCCTTTGCCCACTATGTAGTTTTCACTGCCCAGTGACCAAATCCCAGAGCTCCCAATGGCCGGGGCTCATTCCCAATTAGCCCCCCGTCCAGGGTGGACCTTGTAGCTGTCATCGTCAGGGCCATTCCCAACTTTGGTTGCCCGGGGAGCTGGATCATCGGCATCCCGGGGTCCTGTCCTCCTTATTCTCCTCCAGAAAACAGCAGCCTGCGAGTGCAATTAATCTTTTGCGAGGAGCAACAAATGAACAATGCACAGCCGGGACAGGAAACAATTTCTTTGTCAATTTTTTCAAAAATATGTAAGGGGTTACATTATGATTTTTAGCAAAAATTTACAAAAAATGAAATCTGAAAAATTGGTTTCATTAAGTATGCAGATTTATTATTCTCCTAATAACGAAGACAGAACTGCTTTCAGAATTGAAATTAAGGCCTTGTTGTCGAAGCTATGATATTTGAAACTTTAATTTGTCCATAAAAAATATATAATAAATTTTTTAAATTTGTCCCTTATAAAATTTTATTCATTCAGCCAATACTTCCACTCATTGCTAAGATTAGCGCAACTTGGCAAGGAGCAAGGATCCTCGAGATACTTTTATATAAAATAAAAACTCAACTAAATAAATTCCGAGTTAAAATGGAGATGAGTTCCTGTCGAAGGCTTAAGCCCAGCAAATAATTCCATAAATAAAATGAACAAACACGAGGACAATTGCCAACAAAATGACCAAAGTCCCAGGACCCAGAGCAGGACATATGTCCGGCATGTAAATACCGACATACATATGCATTCATACACGAAGGTCCTTCAATTCAAGGCCGCTGGCATTACGGTAATTGCAAGGATTTGTCACACGACAATACAACAACAACTCAAAACATGGACTTCATGGACATGGGCGGGGGGGCACAAAAAAGACTCGAAAAAAATGAAAGGATCAACGCTGGGCGAAGGGCGGGTTGAGGGGCTGAAGGACCACCACAGGCGAATGCAAATATTTGTTTAATCAATTCTATATGTATCCTTCATGCAGCCGCACGGCACAGCAAAAGGAATTAAGCTAAGGTCCTTTATTGAAGGAATATTAAAAAAGAAATTCTAATAAATTTAAATTTAAATTTAAATTTAATTAATTAACAAATATTTTAACCTTACTTAAACAATATATTAAATATAAGCTAAGCATAGTTTATATGTTGAAAATGGGAAATAAATATAAAGGAATCAATCTGTTAACACTTTAGTTTTTTATTTATTGATTTAAAAACATGAAAAACTATATTTTGTATATTTTAAATTTCTTAATTTTAATCTTTAAAATTATGTTGATGTATTAAGAGCTTTAATTATATGATAACATACATCAAATTGAAATATAAATGCCTAGCTTATGCTGTACCCTTCAGCAGCCTGTTTTATAGCCTTGATACAAGTCGTATATATGATATGTATTACATATGAAATATATGTGAGCCCACAAATACTATATATAAATACATATATGTAGATATGTATTATATATATGTACCTGTGTTCAGGTTATATGCATATCAATATTTGCCTCGCTGCCTGTGGCCAATTTGCCTGGCATTCTGGCGAGGGGTTTTTTGGGGGTTCTCTTTGGCGGCGGGGGTAACGATCTGGTTTTGGTTTTTCCGATTTTTCTCTCTTTTTTTTTGGTGGGATTTTCGCTGCTCTGCGGTGCAATTGTGAAAAATGCCAGCAAATTGGATTTGCCAAAGCCAAAAAAAAAAAAAAAAAACGAGGGAAAGATGCCGAAGAAAAGCAGAACTAACGAGGGAACGTATGTATATATATATAAACACAAAGGTATACTATAATATAGTATTGTATATATACAGACACATATATATTTATTTAATTTGAATTTCATTTGCATTTGCAATACGTTTCGAAAGGAAGCATGGTGACAAGGATATGAGAGAGCTGCGATTTTATTACCGAACTTTTCAAGCATTTCCTTGTAGTTTTTCTTAAACTCTTCGGTAACAAATCCAAGTTTAAAGCATTTTCAGCATTGCCTTGTACAACATTTGCTTCTCATTTTTACAGATTTTTTATTTCCTGTCAGCTAACAAAGCACTTCTTGCATCTATTTCCAGACACAATCGGGGAACGGCATGGCAGTTGCTTTATGGCAATCACCAAGGCAACTTTGGCATCCGGATGCCGGGATCGGGATCCTGGGATCCTGGGATGACACCTGCTCCACGACGGGCTTAAATTATGCGACAACAGCAGGGCCACCAATAGAGCCAACATCCCCTCTCTCCCCGCCCCCGCCCCACCATCAGTAGCAACAAGCACTGCAATTGCCATTGCATTTGGGGACGCCAGAGGCAGGGGAGGGGGCGGCCAGGACCCAGCATCGAAGCGGATTGTAGGTGTCAATGCCCATTGGGCAAGGGGTGCGGGGGGGTTGGGGGGTGACAATAACAAACCCGGCAGCGGCAGTGGGTTTAGCAACTGGTTGCCAGGATGACAGGTCCCTGCACTGAGAGAAATTCAAGCGAACACAGAAGGGGCAATATAGATTATCCTTAAGGCGGACTTTGATTGATCCTGCAGGGCAGGCCTGCTTAGAAGGAGTTTCTTTTTTAATGTAGATTATAAACTGTAAAGTGTGAGCACTCTCCCTCATTAAGTAAATAATTCCTTAAAAATATTCAAGTATTTAAAATACTTTCTATTCAAAATGTATGTTTTTTTTTAGAATTTCAATAAAGTTTCTCGAAATTCCCAGATTTTTTATGGTCCCCACACAGTGCTCTCTATTATTTTTCTGTTCCCTTGCCAGTGCTGAGCTTGAATGTGAATTGAGCTATGGAGCTGTTGATGTAGGCCACGTCCCTACAATAGACCCTGGTCCAGCCAGAAGAAGGACTCTCCCCCCCCAGCTATGGGATCCATTTCCATAACCCCGCGTGAGCCGAGCATATTTTTTTTACTATGTTTTTCTATGGCGACTCCCTGTTGCTGCTGCCAGCGCTCTGTACTATCCTGCTGCTGGTCCTAGGGCTCCTTCTGCTCATGCTCCTGATCCTAGACCTGCTCCTAGTGGTGCTGTTGCTACTCCTGCTGCTGTTGTTGTTCAACAAAATGTCAGCCTCGGCGAATTTTGCAATTTGAAAGCCACACAAATCACAAAAACTACAAGAGCAAAAATACAAAGCAAAATGTTGCCTAGTCGAGGCACTAAATACCCTTGAAGAAAGCACTGGGCGGACCTTAAAGCAATCTGTATGAAAAATGATAAATCTTGGAGATTTTCTTTATGAAAAATGTAAAAAAATAATAATCTATGTATGTAAATAAAAATATAAATAGATGAAAATAATAATTATATAGATATATTAATAAAGAATTGAAAATGTAAAGACATTTTGCTTTCTTTCTTCTCTCTAGAAATATAGAAAAATATAATTACTGCTCATATTTTTTTAAATAAATAATTAAATAGTAAGTAAGTAACCTCCTAAGGAACCTATAATAAGTTTTGTTTAATTTGTGAAATATTATTCTATTTTATCTAAATATTATAGTAAACATAACAATTATTGGTGAGGAATAATATAAATAATATGTTTAATTAAATTATTAAGAAATATATGAAAGACTTGGCTTATATGTTCTTTATTATATTTTGTAATATATTATATTCCCTGCTTTCTAATTATTTGCACAAAATATAAAATAAATAATTTGCAGAGTATTATTTATAAGTAAGCAATATACATATTTCCAATAAAAATCCCTTTAAACTTGAGCTACAACTATTACCTCTACACCTTTGGCTAATGTGTGTGCTGATTAAACTATTTAAAGGACCATTATCCTGCGGTTAGTGTAGTGTCAGAGACAAAGCGGCAATTAAACCGGCTAACCTGGGAACAAGATTGCTTTCCCCCGGAGCCAATTGCACGATACCCCAATTAAAGGGTATAAAAGAAAAACAAGCTGGCATGCAAATGTTTCAATTTTTTGTAAAATAGAAAACCAAAAAAAAAAGGTTCAGAGGGAGAGAGAGCGAAAAATAGGAAAATAGGAAAACAGTAAAGTGCAGAAATATGCAGACTGAAGTTTTAGCCAAAACCAAAGCCAAAGCCAAAGCCGAAACTGAAACTGAAGTTGAAGTTGATGTTGAAGTTTCTCGTGAGAGCCAGTCTTGGGGGCACTTCTGGCATGTCTGGCACTGTCCTAGGGGTCCCACCCAAACGGAGGTCCATCTGTGTCCAGACGCAAAATCTTTAGCTTCCTTGGCATCTGCTTTATATAAAAATTGCGCAGTTTATTAAAGGCGTGCCGGACTCTGGGACAGAGACTCCACCCTCCTTGGACCCATCTAGACCAATTAAATATTGTATTTATCTTAATAACCTTTTTGTTTAATAAACTCCTTGTTGAGGTTGCTCTGGCTCGGTTTTCCCTGGCTTTTCTTTTGCATTTCCCCGGCCTGCCTGCTGTCTTGCTCTTGTCTTGCCTCACTATTTGTGGATTAAGTTTCCTCGGTTTGAATGCCTTGTTGTGTCTGTCGCTCATTAGCGCATAGCTGATGCTCTGCCTGGCTTTTCTTCTCCCATTTTCCCAGGCAGGGGAGGGGGTTTCCCCGCTCGTTACACAGCTTCCAGCTAATCGTTTGTGAGCTCCTTTCTCTTTTTTTTCCTTTTCGTTCCTTGCCGGCCGGCCGCACTTTGCAATTTGATTAATTCATGCTTCCCTGATGCCTACGCCTGGGGTCATAGCATTAACCCATTAGGCAGGGGCTATTAAATTACTTAGCTTTAAATAATTAAGGGTTTAAGCTATAGAGGGGTATATAAAGATATTAATAAGATATTTTCTTATGTTTTCTTTTCGAAATCGCTCTCTCTAAATTGCAATTTTAAATGAATTACTTGATTATATTCAAGAAAAATCGAATATATATTTTTATTAACTAATTAATCATGTTTTCCAGTAATAATTCGGGTAATTAAGGGTTTAAATTGGTTAATACCTTTTCAGAAGTACAAAAGAAGCTATGGGAATCCCCTCTCAGACTCAAGAGAGACTCAGTCCCCGCCCCCCTTTTGGGACATCCATGCAATCGATAGCTAAAAGCCTCGCCCGGCGCTCAGCCACTTGAGCTGTCATCAAAAGCTGCTCAATTTTTGATTTCGATTTTGATTTTTGGGGGTGGAGTTTGGCCACCGGATTCCGGGAGGGGGATAGAGACAGAGTTCCCTGGGCAGATTTCTGATTGCGCCATTGGAGCAACAACATTTCCCCTTTGCGCGTTTATCAATTTCCGTCATCGACAGCAGCGATTCAAGGAGTCGGAGCCAACTAGAAACTCGAAGACTCCACTTGAGTTCCAGCCCGGTCCTTCTCCCCCTGCTTTTCCCAGTTTCCTTTATATATACATATTTTTTTTATGCCTCTCCCCGTCTTGTTTCAATATATCTCAGGACAGAAAGCTGCCTCTGCCATTTCTCCCCATTGGCATTTTGCCTGTGCTCCGCTTTGCGGTGGCCACTATTAGCCCAAGCTTTAGCTAAGATCGATCCTAGGGGAGTCCTTAAAATGGTTTGCATTTAACCGGGCCACCCAGCCGGGGGACACAGCCCAGCGGCGCCCCAATCCCCGGATCCAGGATATAAGGACATACGTATGTACGTACGTATGTATATATTCCACCGTCCTTCCCCGCTTGTGTGCATGACGCTTTATGCTTTATCCACTTGAACTCTTTCAGTTTTTTATCTATTAAATCATGATTGGCTACAATTTACACAAGTGGGCGACGGTCCTCGACTCGACTCGACGCAGCTCAGCTCAACTCGGCTCCTTGGCCCCTAAACTCCAGCGTTTCACTTCACAACTCCATCTACATCTCAGTCTCCGTTTTCAGCTGAAGTTTCTCTTTGGCCTTAACCCCTTTGGGCCCTTTTGGGCATGTGCTTCAAATTGGATGGCAACACTTGGCCCCAAGATACAGAGTTTTTTTTTTTTTTTTTGTTTTTAGATACTAAACAGGGCTGGGCTGGGATTTGTCATATCATCATCGTCATCATAGTTTTGGTCAGGAAAGGAAGGACTAAGAACAAGGCTAACAGAAGTATGCAATTGATTCTGGCAAAGCTTAAATATTAAATAAATAAGCTAATAAAGGAATTTCAGTTTTATAAGAGCAAAAAGTCGGGTTAAATAAATAAATAAATGAGACAGAAAAGTAAAATAAACTTGAAATTTGCAATGAAATTTAGCAAATTTAAAGTACGTATACATATACAAATATTTAGATTAGAATTAGACTAAGAAAACCATAGAATAATTAAAGCATAATTTCATATATTCGCTAACTTAGAATACTTAATGTAAAAAAGCTATAATCCTTTCATTATCATTTACTTCTATCAATTTGTTTCAATTCGAAATTATTTCTATATTTCTTTATAATTGTATCTCTTTATTTGTATTAATTTCTTTATAATTTATTTCTATTTTAATTTGTTCCTTAACTTCCTTGTTTTGCATTTCTCTGGTTATGTAATTTATTAATTCACTTAGCTATCTGATTTCTTTCTTTTTGTAAACCTTATTTATTTATTTCTCAACTCCTTTGAAGCTCCTTATTATCCCCAGTGCACCCGTATCCTTGGCCCGCCCGTATTTATTTTCTTATCCCACAATTTGGGGCTGCTCTCTTTTTGGCGCATTTTATTACATATTCGGTTTCAGTCATGCGTTGTCCCCATCGTCGTCGTCTTGCGTTATTCATTTCCAGATTTCCTTCCTCTTTTCTTTTTTATTTTTCTTTTCTTTTTTTTTTTGCGTTTTCGCTTTCGGTCTTCATTGAAATGCCAGTGTAAGGGGTTCCATTTCGCCGCTTTGATTGGTTTCGAGCATGTAGTTACCAAAAATTCCAGTGCCAACTCTGGGATTGCCCCCTCGCGCCATCAGTTGTCCTTTTGCGCCTTCCCCACCTCCTGCCTTGTCATTTGATTCGTACACACACAGACACTGAGCGAAATTGGGGTTTCATTCATCACAGAACTTGAGACAAGTACTTCATAAATTATGATGATGCAAATATTTTCCCATAATTTTATTATCATAAAATTTAAATTGAAAATTATAGTTTTTAATTACATACTCTTCTCTGAATTAAAACTTTTTTCTCATATTTATTTTCCTCTTTTTAAATTCATTATATTTTATTTTGAATTTATTTCTCTCAGCGCTCACAGCCGCCGTGCAAATTGCAGCTGTTGGCATTTCCCATCATCAGTGGCTGAGACTGTCAGTCAATATTAAAGGGCCATTAGTTCGGTGGGGAGGCAGGGCATAAAGTACAGGGGAAACGGAAAATAGAGGTTTAAATTTCCAATGAAAATTATTGACAGTTTTGCTAAGTTCTGTATTTACTTTAACTTTAAATTAAATTGAATTTCCAGGATTGTTTTCCCTGATTTCCGAGAGGCCAAAAATCTCCCATCTTTTCTCACTTTGCCCAATCATCCGACAATTGTCAACTGGTGTTGGGGAAGCGGAAAATCGTGCTATGAAAATGGCTCAAGTGCTTGCCATAAATATTGAAGGACTTGCAATGGTCCTGCCCCCTTCTAGGATACATACATACATATATATACATACATACAGGAAACTTTACATAAATAAACATGGACGAAATCTAGGTTGATGTCGTTGGGAAGGGGTTTTGAGTTTAACTTTTTCTTAAGAGCCTTTTACAAATATTAGGGATATTTTTATTTGCAGATTCAAAATGTGGCATTAATTTGTTATTCAAATATTACAATATATATATATATATGATAACATTTTGGGTATATTTTATAAGCTACACATGGCGTATACGTAACAAGTTACGAATTGCCAAAGAAACACTCTTTTTTAATGAGTTTCAAATTTCTGAAGGATTTATAAAAGTTTATAAATTTATAAATTTAAAAACTGATCATTTTTTATGTATAATAAATCATGTATAGAAATATAAATATATTAATTTGACATTTATTGCGTTGCACATGGCGTATACGTAACAAATAACTAAATCCCAAAGAAAAATAATTTTTACTGAGGGTGTTATTTTTTTTAAACGATATAAAACCATCTCAATAAACCATCTTATATACTAAAATATATAATATAAAATATAAACAAATTTAATAGCTGCACATAACGTATACGTATACTTTTTCAAAAAAAAATTTGTTTACTGAGTTTAAATTTTTTTAATATTTAAGATGAGATTAATAATATATTAATATATTATATTATTTAATAATATAATATTTAAAAAGAAAAAGAATACAGATCACACTGCTTCTATATAGCTTTAAATTTTAAATATAAACCAAAGAAATGAGAAATAAGGTCACTCAAGCATTAAGAAATAACTCCAATCAGTCTTAGGCATGCAAGGATATATGTATTTCAAGATATATATATTTTTTTTCTGGCAGGGAAATCACATTGCAAATCGCATCTTGTGCTGTAAAATTTATTAAAGCGGAAATTATTCATTGCACGATCGAGTGGCTTTTATGATTGCCAGCTTGCCGCAGATTGGGTCCAGGACCTGCACTCGTCTTCCGCTCCTTTTTTTTCACACACACAAACGTAATTGATTGATATATATGTATATATATATAATATGTGCACATGTGATATATGTATGCATGTATATCCGCTGTAAGTGCATATGCGATAGGGCACGTCGGAATTTGCCAGTTGATGTGCCATAATTAGCCTTAACTCTCGGACTGTTTATGGAGCCCGGGACAAGCAGCCAAGGACAGGCAGAGAAATGGTCGCATGTGACGCAAATGCAATTCGATTTTGATTTTATTCATTTGATGCATATTAAATTGTACTGCTTAACACACACACATATTCACATAAACATATACATATAAGAGGACGAACAAGGACAATGAAGGAGACAAGGGTCCAAGGGCGGCGGTTTAATGTGGAGGAAACATTTTTCCAACCGCCTTTCAGTTGTCAGTTTCCGTTTGCGGCAATTTTAATTAATAAAAATTGACATTTCGCCTGCACCGGACCAGAAATGCAATTGCAAAAATAAAATATTATACTCTACACTGTACATATACATATATATAAAAATAAATATATATATTCTTGTATAGTAATGCGGCCTGACAACGACGGATCATGGAGGGGGGCAATAAATATTTAATATTTAGTGGCAAGCATTGTTCAGCGATTTTGCTCTACAGTTAAATCCGTAATAATAATGCCCAGCGACATGACAAGGACACAAAGGATAAAGGATATACTAGCTGCGAGTGGGGGGTATCAAATGAAATGAGACGGAATGGACGGAAAGGAATGGAATGAATTGAAATGAAATGGGATGGAATGAAACGTGAAAACATGGAATTGTGGTTGGCATTATTAATACATGAAATCAAATGGCCCATCGCAGCCATCGCTCTACTTCTGCTCTGATCCTGCTGCGGTCGTCTGTTTCAATTAGACTAAGCACACACACACACACACACACACACACACATTCTATTTTCAATTCGAGACTGTACATACATATATTTAAATGCTGGTTAACCCCATTTTGGGCCCCCGAAAATCGCCATTTTCGAATTGTAACCAAAACCCGAAATCGGGTTTAATGAAGTTTATTGAGAGGCGATTTCCACACCACTCCACTTCACTTTACATGTGGATTTTTCCAACGAAAATGGTAATTTTAATTCGATTTACCCCCTCACTTTATCGATTTATTTATTTCTTTTTTTTACATTGCCATTGCTGGCTCTGGTTTTTGCAAGGATAACACATGGAATCCTGATTAAAGCACTGCCTAAGTCGGTTCACCGAAGGTGTTTGTTTTGAAGACGAGTTTTCTATAGTTTTAAATACCTAAAATATAGGAAATTTGATTTAAAAAAAATATACCTAACCCTTGGAAAATTTTCACAGCACTCAATGCTTTTATTATCTTTTTATTTTCAGTCCCTAGTTAACCTTCTACTTTATTTCCATATAAATCATATAATTTTGTACTTATAAATTACATTATTTTATTTTTTTAATAAAAAACTTAATTAAAATAATTTTATTAAATTTAATGTGTTTTAAGAAACATTCTAGTTCAAGGAAATACCTCGTATTTATATAACTTTCTCCTCTGGAGAATAATTATCCAACCCTTGACTGGGCAACATCACCCTCCAACTCCCCTTTTTCACCACCCCCCAAAAGGCAAGTGAAATAAATGAGCCAAATTAACTGGTCACTGCAAGTCCTCCCCCTCTGCCTTCGCCTGCCCCCTGCCAACCGATATTAATGCAAGAGTTTAAGTGTTCCAAATGACGCTGATAATGGGGCCAACAGGGGATGATGATGATAATGATGATTACGATGATGATGATGCTGAAGAAGGACAAGCTGGGGGAGCTTAATATGTAATTTATAATTTTGATTGCGCTGCCAGCGTTGACATCGAAGTCAGCGTCTCTGTCGGCTGCGCACTTAATCCGCAGAGAAAAATGTGCGCGTCCTTTTTAATGCTTTAAATGCGGTGCCCGGGACTGACTGCAGCCACAGCCACAGCCACCCGGACCACCCACAGTGGCTGAGAGATAATATTTAAAAGTTAATACAACAAAATCATGTAATAATATATTTACACAATAATATCAAAGTGAATCAGTACTACTCATAAGCCTAGAATTACTAAGGAGTTTAATCATACTTCCAAAAATCATTGAATAAATTCAACTGAGCTCAATTTTGGCCTGTCTATCGAAAATTTTAATTTTTGTATTATTTTGGAATAACGAATTACTATTATTAACTTACTATAAAGTCGCCTTGCTTATCATTGCTGAAATCAAAAAAAAATTCCTTAATTCCTAAGGCCTTCCTTTAGATTCGTTAAGAAGTAAGGATTTTTGATATGAATTAAAAAATGTTCCTTAAACAATTACAATGAAATACACAATTTTTTAATCTTTAAATTTAAGTTCTTAAAATCCCTAATCTATCCATATTTTCAGCAAAGAATTATTCCTATTTTCCTCATAATTTTTCTTTCCCAATTCGGAATTTTATAAATTAAGGAAGCTGCTAAAGAACGGACTTTGTCCATATTTTCTCCATTCTCTATTCTATTTTTATACCTTTGCCGGGTATTATAGTTTATAATATATTTATTCTTGATCAGCATTTAAAGCTGAATCGATTTGTGCATATTTTGGTAGAAAACAATTCTTTTAACAAAAAAATTTAAGCTACAAAATTTAAAAAAAAATGTATGTTACAAACACAAGTAACTCAGTTTTCATTCATGATACATATGGGGTACAGGAGATCCAGTGGCTCACAGCTGAATCAACGACCAACGTCATATTTGCTTATAATTTAATGAGAAACTTATATGTTAATGAGAAACTTATGTTAATATGAGAGAGTCCCCCACCTACCTACAAGTAAAGCTAGTAAGAAATTTTTCAACCCGAAGCGGAGTGAAGAGCAAAGCTAGAAAGCTTAGTATGGCATGGGCTAAAAATAGATCAATGCTAACATAGTATGTAATGTTAAAACTATTTAAGCAACTGTGAAATTACAGTTCTGTAATTGCTATGTAAAATCTTACAGCTTCTGGGTGAGAGGAAAGGGAGGGAAAGAGAGCAATGGATTTGATAGCTCTGTTACATATGAAACCCATGTAAAAAAGCTGTAAGCTTACAGCGTTAACAATTTAAGGCTTCGATCGAGAAGTCGCGGGTTCGAATCCCCCACAAATATGATTTTTTAATATCGCTATTTTTTATTTTTTTTTTATGAATTAAATTAAAGATAATTTCAAGTTTTAAATTTGCAATCTGCAATGGTATATAAACTTCGGCGAACCGAAGTTAGCTTTCTTTCTTGTTAATATACCAAATCTATGAAACTTTAATATACAAATTTATCAATAGCTTCAATTCCACAAAATTAGCAAAAGAAAACACTTACCAAACAACTTGCGACTTAACAAATTTTCCATTCGATTTCTCGTATTTGCCAAGAATATTTATGCAGATTGGTTAGCATTTTGTAGAGTCCTGCGAGTCCTTCCGCTGCCTAACCCTTTAAGTGTTTGCATTAGCTGCAGAGAGAAAGAGAGGGAGACCCCCCCCCCCAAAAGGGGGGCGTGGTGCGTCAGAAATTAATGGAGCGTAATTTATGAAAATTATACAATTGCCAGACTGGCCACGCCCACATTGCACACTCACACTCACACGCATCAAGGAAGAAGGATGCTTAACTTACAAAAATTTCATCAAAAGGATGAGAGAGAAGCCGAGTAAAAGCAGAAGCTGGCATCTTCTGCTTACTTTGCCAAAAACTTTATATGAAGAAAGTTTGAGTCAAGCTGGGTGATGGGGCGGAAAGGGGGAAGGGGCGGGCGAAAAGAAAAGGGGGAAAGTGGAAGGAGAAGGCGGGGAAAAATGGGTGAAAATGGGGGAGGTAGCAGGTGCAGCGGGTGCTGGAGGGTTGAAAACATTTTATTAACAGCAGACATCGTCTATGAAAAGCTTAAAAAACAAAAATTAATTTAAATTACATATTTGCCCACAAAACAATGCCTGAGGGGGGGAGAAGGGGGTGTGTGGAGGAGGGTGTGTTTTCTAGGTGCCTTGTTATTGTTGTTGTTGTTGCCGCTGCTGCTGCTGTTGTTTGGCAAAGAAAAAACCTCAAATTATACACAAATTTACGATGTTTTGCTAAGCTCTCGCTCTGGCTCCTCCGCGTGTACTTCACCCACCACCCTCAGCTTTTCTCTCCTCCATCTGTCCCCTCCTTTACACTTTTCCCTGTTTATCAGATGCTGTGCCAAAAGCCATAATAACAATAACAACAACAGCAACAACAAGTACCATTTGTGCCACGCACAAACGCAACACAAATCCGAATAAACAAAAACAACAACAACAGAAAAACAATGTTGCGCAGCAGCGGGAAAAAAAATATTTTTTAATAAATTTCCTCAAGTCGAAAACGAAAAACTGAATGCAGTACAGCCAGGGAAGTGCCATTCAAAGAAGGGAGAAGGCTAAGCCGAAGAGGTGGAAAGCCGGAAAATTCAATTTGCGTAAAATATTTGCCTTGAGAAATCGCTTGTTAAATGGGTAGAAACTTTTTCAGAAACAAGAAAACAGTAATATATATTCATAAATATATAGAAAATAATCTATGAAATATACTAATATGTATTAATATATTTATTTATTATGTATTTAGCTTTAACAATTCTTTTTAAATTTTAAACTGTTTAAATGATGAATGAATGAATGAATGAAATGAAATGCCACACCAGCTTTAATATTTTTAAATTAAATGGCAACGCCAGGGGTCAAAATGTAAACAAATAAACAAAGTTTGTAAAAAACTAAATTCACTTGAAAATGAATTCTATGATGAAAAGATTCTTTTGGTATCAAATTCAGGTCACTGCCGAATTCGAAATGCAATTAGTTACTTCCTTTAATTATCTTAATTTTGGTTGTTTATTCATAAACAGCAGAATGCCATTTTATGTGTCCGAACTTTGTGCTACTCTGACAACTTATAAAATGCCAAAGTAACCAATTAAATGTCAGGTTGTCATCTACTTTATGGTGTTTATACTTCATATTTTTCATTATAATTAGATATCTTTAAATGATTGTCTTTATTTTAAAAGCTTAATAATTTTTATAACTTTGAGAGTCTGTTTCCTTTACTTTTTCTTAATCGACTAAAGTTGGCTGCGCTCTAGCATCGTGACATATCGTAACAATCAGTATATAAAGTATATAGTGTTATAACAACTGTTTATACGTTATAGTATTTAGCATAAATTAAATTAATTAAAAATGTTATTTAAAGTTCATAATAGAAAAAAAAATCAAAAACCTATTTAGTTAAATTAACAAACATAATTAATAGTTTTTAATAAAAACAACCCACTAATCGTTGTATCACCTTTAACCTGTGGAGCTCAACAGCTGAAATACCCCAATAAAAATACAGGGAATAGAAAGTGGGCGTTGGTGGGGGCGGAGTTCTGCTTTGTTTTTGTTTTTTTCCGAACAAAAGCAAAAGCCAAAAAAGTTTTTGTAGCGGAAACACGGAAATGTTTTACATGCACGCGCATAACGAGCGCTCCCCAAGGGGGGTAATAGGAGGTGGTATGAAAACGCGGTGAAAGTGGGCTAAATGGGGGGCTAAAATGGGGATGTGGGTGCGTGAGCAAAAAGACGAGTCAGCTGCTGAGGGCAAAAATGAAGAGAGATGAACAGTAAAGTCATGTCACTTGGTTCTGTTCCGACTTTCTTCGCTCCCCTACATACATCCATACATATCTTTTATGTCCCGCACTCTTGGTGAAAATTTCCGATAAATATTCACGAAGTCACCGCAGAAGTTTGCTATGGAAATCACCGTTTAAGCACCCATTAGTTGCTGCGAGGTGTGGGACACATTCTCGGCTATGCTAAATATTTTTGTATATAAAAAAAAAAAAAACAAAATAAAATAAAAAAATACCAACAAATACCTATCATTAACCAACCTAAAAAAGTACTTTCTTTAATCCTTCTAAAATTTCGTATTGCTATTTTATTGTTTGCCTTCCCAAAAACAATCATAAAAATATGTTAGAATCTGGCTATGACTTATTTATTTTTATTTTTTAATTATTTTAGTGAATTATCTTAATGAAATATTTTTATTTCGTTCACTGCAAATTGCTATTTTCACTAATTGCGTCCACCACTAGGCTTTATTAATCATTTTTCAGCACTGTTTTACGTTTGTAAAAATTTGCAAAAACACAAATTTTGGTTTAATTGCTGCGTTTGACAAGGATTCCTTCTGTTTAAAGTTATCTGCGACATCAACCCCATAAGCTAAGGAAGCGAAAACTATTGATAACATCAAGGTATCTTTAATAAAAGGTAAATAATTAATCAAAATGCAATTGCCATGTGCGTGTGTGAGGCATTAACAAGGAAAGAGGCACGCATGCGCAGCGTGACCCCTAAAACAAAGATTTAAACTAATAATGTTGAAGAATATTATATATAGATCATGACAAATGGTTAAATAATTGTTTCATTATAATATAATATAAAAATCAGCCTGCATTAAACCCCAAGGTTGTATTTATATTCTGTTTCCTCGTTTTGTTTATTCTCTCACTCTCTCTTCTTCATCGCAGCAAAGTATTGCTGGGAATCTGCCGATATTTTTTATAAATGCTCATCTTCTTTTCGAATTTAATTTTAAGTAAATTTTCAGAAATATTTTTTACTATTACTATTATATTTTCCCATTAGCCGCCTGCAAGGAAAAACTGTGGAATAGGTCCCGAATCTTTACCAGTTACAAAGAATACACTCGTCGTCCGTCTACATCACTAAGAGGTGTGTATATATAAATTAGTTTCTTAGGTGATATTATATATGAAACCAATGAAACTGTTCCATCCCCACTGTACCTGAAATATTTGTGTAGGAAGGATTTTTGGCCAACACCACAGAAACCACAGGAACAATAACAAAATACACAACTTTATGACTATTATTTACCCGAATCTAAACCAGCTGGCGGGGAAGAACAAGAGCAGATACGAGGAGGAGAAGGATTTTCACCATTTCCCCCAATGGACCACCACCCAGTAGCCGTGTGTCAGTTAATTAGCTCATAAAATATGCAGAATGGCGAACAATTCGCACCTTTAGACCCGAAGAGGAGCTTCAAAAAGGCTGAGAGGTTGAAAGGAATTCGGGTCCAAGGGGGGAGCAGGAGGAGGAGGAGGCATTAAGGGAGAAGGGGGTTGGCGGTTGGGGGGTGCTAGGTGTAAATGGGTGTAACCAAATGAAATAATTGAGTGCCAAAGCAGACACAAAAGGAAATTTTCGGTTAAACATTTTGGCGGGGAAACAGAAAATCAGCGACCCGAAAGATGCCCTTATTCAAATTTTAAGCTTAAATTATTAATTCTAATTATTATTATATATAAATATAGATTACATATATTTAAAAATATATTTCTTTTGATTGACAATTGCATTTATTGTTGTATTTTTTAGGAAAAGAAAACAGATTAATAAATAAAATAAAACAAATAAAATATATTCTGTTATATGTAAAATATTTTATATGCAATTCTTTTTTTTAATAGTTTAGAAATTAAGTTTAGAATTTTATGTTTCTTTATATTTCCTAATTTTGTATTATTTGTTTGAAGCATTTTGAAAGCTATTACTTCTTGTTTTTTAAACAAAAATCTTATTTACTTTTCAAGTACTAATCAAAAATATATATAACATTGCAGATAATAATATATGTATATATATATATATATATATATATTTACTTTCCCCTGACAATCTAAGTTATTGTCGCCATAATGTCTAAACTCCTTGGCAAGGACCCAGGCAAACAAAGGACAACGAGTCGCTCCCTCGTTCGCTCCTGTTGCTGGTGGTCATGTATGGCAGATGAGCGTTTGTAAAGTTTATGAACTTTGTAATTACACACTTTATTAATTTATGCGCTGCGGGGCGCGAAACGCACCAACTTCCTAGCGAATTAGAACGGAAAAGCGGAAAACACAGGACGAGGCAGGAAAAACGCGCAGCCAAAGGAACGTGTTAATGCTTTATGAGACACCAAAATGATGAAAACTCCACTCCACATAAATCCCCCCCATCAGGCGGCTTGACTTTTTAACCTTTCCTCCGGACTTATTTCAACGAAAATGAGAATATAAGGAAAACCGAAAAGGAAACCCCAAAGAAAAGCTAAAATGTAGAAGGACCTGCATTAGTGGCTAAGGAATTTGGGTTGGGAATGTTTTGAAATTTTAATTTGCAAACGTGACTTGACCAATTGGGCTGGGCCAAGGAAATGCCGGAAGCAGCCAGAGAAAAGCTGGGAAAATAAAAAAATTTTTGGGTAATCAGAAAAATAAATTCAAAGCTATGGGACAGATCATGAGAAAATTCAGCAAAAAGCTTTTAATAATACCTGAAATAAAGATATATTTATATAAATTAAATTATAAAAATTCATAAGTTATATATTTAATTATAAATTTAATTTAACAAAATGTTAGAAATTTGATCAAGTCACATTATATATTATATAATAATTAGCTGGAAAATATTCAATTTTTTTTTATTTAAGAATAATTTTAAATCAGGATTTCAAAGAATTTACATTACTGCCAACTCATCAAGTTTTCAAAGCTGAAAAATAATTTAAATAATTTAAATTTAATAAAAATTAAAGCCTCCAGGGACTTAAAGACTGGCCAAAAGCCCCCTTCCCCTATTGGCCAACACTTGTGTCCTCGGGGGAGAACTTTCGAGTCACAGTTGCAGCCAAGTGCAGCTCTATTAAAGTGGCGGACTCGAGTTTGGCGAAGTATTTCGGGCTTTATGGGGCCCCTGCATAGGTCATAAGCCGGAAAGGTCGAGGTGGTCTATGACCTGGCAGCTGGGAAATGTCAAATGGCAAATGCCCATGGCATTTATATATTTTTAATTTAGGGAGAGGCAGAGGCAGAGGCAGAGGCGGATCCTCTCGCATCGCATCGCTCATACGCAGCGTACGCCGCAGCAAGGGACACATTCGTGTCCATCATGTTTTTTCGGCAGCTTTGCACTTTAATTAAATTGTAAATATTTCATTTTTGGCTTATTTTTTGGCTGTATTTGTTAGCAGAATATGAAAATCAAATCAATTTCCATTTGAATTTGTGCATTACAATTTTTTGGCAGCCTCACGTGCGCCTGACTGCGCTGCCAAATTAAATTTAATGGCATTATAAAGAGAGAGAGAGAGAGAACAGCATTTATATGCTAATTTGCATTTATTTATTTATTTCTTTCACTAAGCTGTCAAAGAAATCGCAGCAGCACAAACGAAGTGTGTGCATTTGTTGCAAATTATTTTATTTCATATTGTGTTTATTTCTTAATATTTATAAATGCAATTTATAATGACAACATTCTGTTTTAATTATAGATTATGGCAAATTGTTAAATGATTATTTCACTTGAGTTCTGCCAAAATCGGTCTGCATTTTGGCTTAAGGTTTTATTTTTACCCTGTTTACTCTCTGCTTTATTTTCTTACTCTCGCAGCAAAGTGTAAATTTTGGTAATATAATAATAATTATATTATTTTATATTTATATGCAAAATTATTATTATATACTTTATGTATATACAAATATATATGTATATGTTATATGTATTTATTACTCTCTAGCTTGCAGTTAGCTCAAATGGCGTCTGGACTGACAGAGCAGCAGAATTCCCAGGATCAATATGATTGCCCCGTGTGCCTGGAGAATTTTCGTTGGCGTCTTCCGGTGGCCACAAAATGCGGCCACATCTTCTGCGGCCACTGCATCGAGTGCGCTCTTGAAAACTTCTGCCAAAGATGCCCTGTGTGTAACCATGCTTTTGATGAGCCTACATTTCCCGTATACCTGTAAGGACGAGTTGCCTTTTTTTTTTTTTAATTTTCTTTTAATCCTGCCATTATTTTGATTCAGCTTAAACCCACGCCTCGAAAGCCGCAACAGAGCCACGCGGCTAAGTAGCCGAAGAGCTACTTCTGTGGAGGAATTCGACGGCCTGGTAAATGGCATTATAAAGGACCCCGTAGATGTGGAGGACGACGATCACTACAATTGTCCGATATGTGGAGAAATTGTGATCCATTGTCAACCCATGGCCACCGAATGCGGCCATGTCTTTTGTGGAAAATGCATTGAGCCAGTCACCGAGTGTCCCATTTGCAAGTGTGAAGTATCCAAGGATGAGCTGGTGCGTCTCTATATATAAAGAGCGTGAGTAGGGATATTTTGTATAACACCAAAGAAACTGCTTCATTTCACTGTGCACGGCCAGAATTATTATATTTGAAAAAATCTACACCACATAAGAAACATTTTTGAACAATACCGAAATACACAACTTTATGAAAATTATTTAACCAAGTCTAAGCCAGCTGGCGGAGAAGAACAGGAAGAGCCACAAGGAAAAAGGACTTTTACCATTTTCCCCAATTGATCAAGACCTAGTAGCTATGTGTTATTTTATTAACTCATAAAACATACAGAACAATCGAATCGGAGCATCAAAAAAAGGCTGAGAGCTTAGAAGACTCATCAAGAATATTTTTCATGGCAAACCCAGAGTTCCAACTAAATAAATAAAGTATAATAAATAATAAGTCTCAGATCATTCCAATAAATATATTAATAATATTTTCTTAAGAAAGGGAACAATGTATTTGTAATAACCAATTGTTGACTTTCCGTTTCGGTTGAACTTCAATGAGTTTCAAGAGACTTTTTTTTTAAGATACTTCCCACACGTTTTCCCACTCGTCAACCGCCCAATTAACTTTGCCTCGACCTTGGCCGATCCATTACTTAAGAGACAGAGCAAGTCCCACCATTTTCCTGGCGATTCGCCTGGGTAATTGAGTCCGTTTGTGAACAGGATCCTGTGGCAGTCGCATCCTCAGCCGGCCGACTGTCAGTCAATCGCTGTCGATGTCAGTGCAAACAGAAATTTAAATGCGTCAGCAAATGGCAGGCAAAAAAAAAGGGGTAAATAGGGAGTGGAGAAAATCGAGGGGGTGGCGGGCGGAAAAATGCCACTGACATGTCACCCCAGCGAAAGCAGCAACAACAATTCGTTGTCAAACAACAAAAGTGACAAAATAAATTAAATTGACTTGCCTTTGTCCAGCCTCCCTGCTGCCCCTTCATTTCCATTGTCTAAGTGTGCGTGCCTGCGGTAGAAAAGCGGCTGCGCTTTTCCATAGTTTTTCTTTATGCCTTTGCTCCACACACACACACACGCACGCACAGCCAACACAATGAAATGAGACAATTGAGCGTACGATGTGGGGAATGGTGGGGGAGGACGCATCCTAGAAGAAAAGAAAAGGGATAGGCAAATGGAAGGGGGCAGGGGCGGGGGCGGGGGGAGCTGGAGAAAAACCGGGAAAGGGCAGGGAGTCCACACGATGAAGACATCAGCATAGTCAAACGTCAGGACATGGCAACTCAAGCGTCACGTACTCGCCTGTCAGTGGCACGACTTCTCCTTGGAGTTCGACTCCGAGTTCAACTCATTTGAACCTTGACTGAATGACTGACTAACTGACTGAATGACTGACTAGCTGACGGGCTGACTACTCCAACTAAAAGTCAGCCGGCAGCTCAAGTAAATTAAGAGCAGTGACTAAAGCCAGCCTTCAGCTAAGGCTCTAGGCGAAAGCCTTTAAATGAATACCCAAAATACATAAAGAACTTTGCATTTCATTTATGCCAGGTTGAAGTCTGTTTTCTATATTAAAATAGTTTTTTTATGCTTTTAAGCATTTATAAAAAAAAAATAATATAATAAATAAATTTTTATACTTGAACAAATTGGTATAAAAGCTTTCGTTGCTGACCTAAAATTAGATTTCAATTATTTTGAAAAATAATATTTTTAAGGGCACATTATTAATTTAAATAAAAATACAAAAATATATTTAAGTATGGCACATGAAAATATAGCAAATAAAAAAGAAATTAAATAAATATAATAGACACTTGTTTTTCGTTTCATACTTTTCATCGTCATAATTATTATTAACATAAAAATAGCAGACAAATTGCTTCAACTGCAAAAAATAAATATAAAAGCCTATGAAAAAGGCTTTTCTTTTCTGTTATTTTTAGCTCCCTTACAACCCGCATTTTCCGACGACAGATCGGTGTTGCCAAATTTGTTGGCCGCCTTGGGCCAAAACTTTAGCCAAGTCTGTATGTGTCTCAGAGTGTGTGTGTGTTGTCCTGCGTGGCTGTTTTTCCGTTACTTTACTTTGACTTCCTGCAGCAGCAGCAACAGAAGAAGAAGAACAAGGAAAAGGAGCAGCAGCAGCAGCAAAAGGAGCAAACGCTTCCACGCTTCACATGATTTGCATGAAAAGTACTGCAGGACTAGTGCTGGCCATCTTTCAATTTTTTCAGGCACAATTTTTAGTAATTTAGGGGATTCAGAAAGAAAATTAATTAGGTTACAATATTTTCGAAATAAATTAAGGTAAAGTAATTTTAATTTATTTAAAAATGTAGAGAAAATTATCAAAAGAAAATTGAAAATTAAATTTAGCACCAATAGAACAGACTCTTTTGTAATAAAACCTACAGGATTTCATGATCGCTTTCAGTTATTAAAAACATTAAAATTTCAACTTTAATTTAAGGAAAAAAAATCCTGAAAAATCAACATTTACTTCAATTTGTTCACCTCTATTGTTTCCTTTTGCTTTGGCCATCTATTTCATTCTATTTTTGAAAGGAGAGATTTGTTGGCAACACTGCTGCAGACATGACTCCTTGGCTCTCAAAGGATGTTGTTGCTGTTGCTATTATTGCTATTATTGTTGTCACAGCATGCTAGACGGGTGGGAGTGGGGATTGGGGGGGGAGAGCGCCATTCAAGTTGTTACTTTGGCGCGTCTTTGCTGCTGACACTGACAACTGACATCGAGTGGCTTCATGTGTTTGCTGTTGCTGCTGTTTTGTTGTTTACTGCTGATTCTAGTCGTTCTTCTTCCCCTTCTTCTTCTCCTGCTGCTGGCCTATCTTCTTCTATTTTATTTAAATACTTTATTTTCTATTAATTGAGATTTTAATCACAAATTTACTTCTAAAAAGAACCTGGCTCCTTTTTCAAAGGAGTGAAAAATTACAAATAAATGTATAGTTTAAATTAGACTAAAGTGCGTTTTTTGATCCATTAAAAATGGAATATTTTAACACTAATAATCTAGGAGTTAATAAAAAATGGCAAACCAATGGCGCAGCTGGGATCTAATCCCTAGAAAACTATTTTAACCCATAGTTTTCATAGTTTAGTCTGCAGTATTTATATTCGGAATTATAAATTCTGTTCTTAGATATTTGTATTATCCGGTATAGTATAGAAAACTTAAAAATAAAAAATATATTTAAAAAAATGTTCTTATTATTCAAAATTCTGCCACACCTCACAATATAATTAATTAATCATTTGTGTCCTTGTGGCTCTCGCTTGGTATTTGTTTGGTCACAATTATTTTTTAGGACTTTTTTTTGGTGGAGGAAAAAGCAAACTCACTGCTCTTTGGAGGAAACTTGCTTTCATTTGCACCTAATGCACTGGCATTTTCATTATAATTTCAAGAACTAACCGCTTTTCCTCCTCCCACCACCCTGCCTCTCTCTCTCTGTGTTTATTTAGCTTGGCAGCTCGGCTGCAGAACTTCAAGTTGAACGCCTCGCTGCCATTGTCACTGCCAGAGATTTTCCACAGATTTTCCTCTGTCTCTGTTTCAGTGGGTATCTCCTCTCTCTCTCTCTTCGTGGGTGTGTGTGTGTGTGTTGTATGTCACAGTTGCTATTTGTGAGTGTGTGCCAGTGTCTAGCTAACTGACAACAGCAACACGAGCAACGTGCAACGTGCAACGGGCAACGGGCAGCGAGCAACATCAGCAACTATTCGCACTTCGTGCTCGTCTGTGTGTGTTGCACATTTATTTGCTCTGTGTCAGTTTCGGTTACGTAAGTAAATTAATTAATTTTCAATTGCTTTAAATAAACAAACAGCTTGCCAAAAGCAAACAACTTTGAGCAGCAGCAGCAGAAGCAACATGGACATCATCAAACATAATGAACAAGCTACGTTTTGGGTTTGGGCAAAGGAGGCAGGATGGCGAAGGAGAGTCGCCATCGTAATCTCAGGCGTTAAGGATTGCAATTAATAGCATAAACTGAGAGAAATATATAGTCAAAATTCATTTTATATATTTTTAATTGTACAAATTTAAAAAGATACTTTTCACAATTTTTGGGAAAGGAATAAACATATTTTCCTCAATTTTTATTATAGAAAAATTTAAAAGCTACTTTTTAAGAGCGAAATAAAATGTGAACATTGCCAACTCCATTTCGCAATTTAATATATTCATTAACAAAGTTTTAATAGTTAAATAAAAAATATAAATTGGTATAAGACTTCAAAATGTAATTTTAAAACTTGTTTAGAAAAGGAATATCTTACGTTTAATTTATATTTTTTAAAAAAATAGTAACTTAATAAACTGTGAATGTGAAAAAGATTATTTTTTAATACAAAATATATTTTAAATACAATTTTATTATGTTTTTTGTGCCCAAACCCATATATTTTTTTATTTCCTCAGTGCATCCTTACTTTAAACGACAACTAATTGAAAATCCCAGTCTAATGCAGCATAGATTTTAGTGAAAATTCGCTCAGGAAAAAATAATAATAACTTGAGCCATGTTGTGCGCCAGTACAGTAAACACTCGAACCGGACGACAAGCAGCAAAGCGAAAGTTTTTAAGGGGTAAACAGGAAAAGTGATTCCACTTGTTCCGTCTTCCGTTTGGCTTTTGCCAGGCAACTTTGTAGGTTTTTTTTTTCAAACTTTAAAGTAGCCTCAGAAGGACACGCCATAAAAGGATTCCCTCGTCAAGAGAAATGTCGGCTTATATTTATGGACCAGTCCAGGATTCAATATTCAACTCAATTGACAGCTGTTTTTTAACTTAAATGATTTTTGTTTTCATATAATTATTATGTTGCAGATATTTCCCTTATTTTTTAAGTTAAATAAAATTGTTTTGTGATAAGATGAGATTATTATAGAATTAATATAGGTCATTGTGTGGCTTTAAGGGCTTATACAAATTTAATATAGAAACTAGTTCATCTACAAGGCTTTAGTTAATAAGTTTTAGTTCTTAAATTGGTTACAGAAGTTTAGTTATGATACTTAATGCCCTAAATCTTGTGATTAATAATTTTTGATGATTGATCATAGGCTTAAATCATTAATTCATTTTAAAGAGAACAATTAAAAACAAACTTAAGGTGGCAATATTTTACAAAAACTTCTGTCTGTCCCCGAAAACCTTTAAATTCTAATAAAAATGTATTTAATAAATAAAAAATCGCTGAAATTCTTTTTGTGGTTTTTAAATTCAAAAGACATTTTTCTTTAATTGGAAAATAAATCGTGAGTCCTGTGAAGCCGTCGCCGCAAAAGCTTCTTGTTTTTGAAACAGCTTTTCACCACGCCGGCTTCAAGGCGCAGGCGCTCTCCACTGCCAGGACTCTCTTTCACAACTCTCTTAAGAACCAAAAGGAGCCCAAACCTAAAAACCCAAAAACCAAAAAAAAAATAAACACACACACACGCACACATGAAAACCGAAAACGCCACGAAACCAAGACAAGTCAAGCTGTTTTCCATTTTAATGGCGGCGGCTCCTTCGTCTTTTGTTGCGTTTTTTCCCTTTTTTCCCTTCTTTTTTTTTTGTTTTGTTGCAGCTGATGATGCATTTTCCGGGGAAATGGCGGGGCAATACATGGGGAGCGGCTAACACACAAGTGGGTCAGTGGGCCAACAGCGGCAACGGCGGCAATCAACAAAAAACAGTCAACACGCAGCAAGGATTGCAGCGATGAAGATTGAGGCAAGTCCTGCCGCGCTGACGTCATTGTTACTCGCGGACTCCCCAAGATGCCGCATAACCTTACTTCATTTAGCAACTGACAAGCGCAGGCGTGACGCCATCAAAGAAAAACAAAGCTGGCAAAAGAAAATGGAGAAAAGTGCATTTTTTAGGGACCCCAAAAAGTAGGCTAAGAAAAAGTGCACTAGGAAACCTAACAAAAGAAAACGATTAAATTAAAGTTATTTTGTTATAAAATCAAAAATATATTAAAAAAAAGTATTTAATATTTTTTATTTGTTCTGTTTTTCTGTTTGAATAAATTTGTAAATAGTAAATATATTTCTATTTCGAATAAATGAAAAAAAAATTTAAAACCTACAATTTTAAGCCTAAAAAAAAAAATTTAGAAACACTTTTAAATATTACAAAACTACGACCATGAAAAATTAAACTAATTCTTATACTGTGTTAATAGTAATAATAATTCCTCAGAACAGAAAAATTTTTAGAGGTCTTGAAAAAGAGATTTTAATTAGCAAAATTGACAAAAAAGAATTGTTAGTATAATTTGTATTTATATTCAATAAATAATAATAAATATATTCATTTTAACTAAAAGCTGATTTCAAATACTTTGCTGGGCATTGTATTATCAAATAATACATGTTAATTCTTTCATTATTAAACTAACTTTTAAGAACAAAAATAATTACAGAAAATGTAAATCCATTTAGAAACAAATTACCACAAAAAAGGCATACATTTTATATTAAATGATAATAAATTAAAAGTTGTTAAAATTGAAATCTGCTATAGATCATCAGCGGAATAACATATATTTATATATATTTGCTTTTAACCTCACCACAACATATCATGGTGTCATCAAATTAAAAAATGTTTGCATTTGCCATATTTGTGTACATTTATCATGGAGAGATTAAAATGAAATTGTCCCTCAGTTGCAATTAAATTAATTGACATTTGTAGGTAACTATATATCACATGTTATTAATAATTCAATTGAAATCGGTTAGATAGATAGTTTCCTAATTAAATTCAATTAAATTGTATATTCTCTAACCCGGCTTGGGTTTCCCCTTTAAAAGTTGCCTCTGTATATATTTTATATATATTTTCCTAGTCCTGTTGAGATCGCAATGATTCAGTTTAAGCTCCTCAGACGAACTCCAAACTGGCGGCGTGTGTTGTTCTACTTTTTACACTCACTGTTGCTGTTGTTGTTGCTGTTGTAGGCAACCCCTTGTGCCGTCAGGAGCAGACAAGGACATCAAGTTATCCTGTCGCGGCCAGCGAGAGGCAGCAGCAACAACAAATTTTAAAAGTTGCGTCTGCAATTTAGTTCTTGTTTTATTTCATTTTTCCCCCGCTTTTCCCCCTTCTTTTTTCCCCTTTGCTTTTATTTTTTTGTTTTTTTTTTTTTTTGCAGAGCGACAAACTTTGTTTTGTTATTGTTGCCGCCTCCTCAACGTCGCCGACATCGTTGTTTTTTGTTGTGTTTCATTTTTTTGTATTTCTTTTTTGTGTTTTTGTTTTTGTTCTTGCTACTTGTTTTTATTGTTGATGGCATAATAAGAGTGCAGATTTTTTTATTATTAAGTTGAAGTTGCACGCAGTTTGCGGACAGAGCCGCCAGTGCCAGAAGCGCAAAAAAAAAAAACTATAAAAAAGAAGCTAGAACAGGAAGGACTTATCCAAGAACCAGAAGAAACCCAGGCTAAATGCAAAATTTTAAGATACCCAGTAAATAGTTATAATAAAATAAGTATTTTATTGTCTTTTTTTATCATAATAGTGATTCAAAACTACAGTTTATATTAAAGCAAAGATGTCTTGAAGTTATTTTAAATATAATCAGAAATGTAGCAAATTAATTCTTTTTTCATATAATAAAATATTTAATATACTTTAAAATTCTATTGTATTTAAACTAATATACCCTTAATTTTACATCAAATACATAACCAGCTTAACGATAGCGGGTAGCCGACGAAACCAGGAAGGGAGGGCGATTAAAGCCGAGATTGTAGCGGGAGAATTGAGCGTAGACCCAGAAGACAGGGCCCAGCTGAAGTTAAGTTGGCCAGCAAAAAAAAGAAAAAAAGAGGCAAACACACATTTAGCAAAGAGGAAAACTTGCATACAAATTAGCAAGGGAAATAACAAAAAGAAAGCTAATTTAAGTAAAACGGATTGGACATGCAAATGGGGGACAAACCTTGCACTTAAAATGTTTAATAACTAAACAAAAATTCCCCTTGCTTAAAACACAAATATAAAAATATTTTTAAAATGAAAACAAAGTGTACAAAACTGATTTTAAACATATACAAAAAATTATAAATCCTTCATTGCGTTTGCAAACTTCTGAGTGAAAATAAAATACTACAAAGCAAATAATGAACTTTGAACCTCAAATCAAAATAACTTTGGTTAACCGAAGCTAGTGTTAAAGTTTCTATTTATTATGAAATTATGTAAAGGTTAAAAGTTGCCTGGTTAGCCACAAGAAAAACATTCCAACAACTTACGATATATTTCTAAATTAGTCACCGAAAAACCCCGCCGACCTAAAGACGCTCAAACCAAAGCAAATCAAAATGTCGCCATTCACCGGCTATTAACGCAATTAAGAAGCCCTTTCCCCTAAATTGGGGCTCAATGGGGGTCAAGGGTTGCTTAGTCCTGTGGCAGGACCATGATAATGTGCACATGCTGCACAGGGCGAAAACGAGGCAAACAACTTAACAACATTGTTCAACTTTTATGAGCATTATTAAAAATTAATCAACAATTTACATTTATTTACAGAGTGAGGTTAATGGGTAGTTACTCAGCTGCCCTCGAAAGGCCCAGGCCCAGGCCCAGGCCCAAACCGAATCCACGAACAAAACCCGTCCGCAAATGCTGACCCAAAGCTACCGCACTTCAAACAACAACAAACTGAAACTGAAACTGAAACTGATGTAGACATTCACTGAAAATTACGTAAATTAAATTTGTTTTTATGGCAGGCAGACGCTTAAATGTATGAGCAGCCAGCCCCAAATCCTCCTCCTCGAACAAGCCGGGCCTTAAACTCCCACACACACACACACACGCACTGGGTGCTTAATAAGCAACACACACAGAGACAGAGACACTCGGAAATGTTTGTATATTTAAATATTTTAAATATATAATATTAATAAAATATAAATATTTGAATATGTCTTGATTTGATTAGTTTATATTATTTAGTTATTTATGGTTAAAGTTTAAAGCTATTAAATATATATTTTGAGATTTGTTTATATTAAGTAAAAGTATTTATAATTTTTATATAATACATATAATATAATAATATTTATTTTGTTTTTTAATTATTAATTTTTGTTTGTTTATTGCTTGTTTTGTTTTGTTTATTTATCAAGTCAAAAACTATTTTTATTTTCTACTATTTTCTCTCAGTGCCCCCATGCGAGGCCAAGGAGCGAACCCAAAAAGTTGAAATGAAAAAACAAAAACGAGAAAAAGAAAGTGTGGGAAACGGAAAACTGTGCAAGACCCCGAAAAACCGGACTAAAGGCGGCCTTGGGGCCAACGAAGGGCTGAGAATTCAGGGTGGCAGATGCTGTCGGTGGGTGGGTGGTTCTTTTTTTTTTCTTTTTTTTTTTTGGGTGGTGCCTGTATGCGATCTGTGAAAGTGACTGAGCAGAGAAATGTGTGTAGTAAGGACGCATCGGGGAGGCGCCAGACCTTTGGGTCATGCCCAGGCGCTTTTCGGTGCCCTGTTAATAATGAGAAGGCAAACTGCAAGCCCAAGGAAACCAAGGGAAAATTCCACAGTGCCGAGGGGCAAGAGGGGGTAGGCAGGGGGGAAAAACTCCCCGCACTCAGTGGCTTCATCAATTTCCACTTTGCCAGTGCAAGGAAACCAAGAAACTGCAAGGGATCCACAAAGAAAACATTAATGGCACAGGTAAATTTACATAGTTCCTTTGACTGTTTCCCCTTAAAAAAGTTTAATTTTTTAAGAAAGAAGAGTTTAAGCTATATCTTTAGTGGGATAAGGGAGGGGTTTAATATGGTTTTTATATCATTATTTGATCTGTAAATTTAATGCCATAAAAAATTATTATTTAACACTTAAATAATATACAAATATTTTGTTTAATTTTTTGTTTCTATTAAATAAATTCATTTATTAATAAAATTCTTTTTTTGTCAAAAACTTTTGGATTTGCAAAAATTTTTTTAATAAATATAAGAAGGCTAAGACCCTAGCCGTAAAAATGTATATGTACAAATGATATATTAAAAAGTAAAATATTTAATTATATTTTTTATATATATTTTTAATAAATTTTTTTCCACACTCTTTAAGTTTTTATTCTCCACAACTTTAACTTGTATTCCTCATTTGAATCTCCACAAACAGATTCTTGTTTATTTTTCCGCTTTTAGTTTAATTTCGAGTCCTAATCTTGGTATTTACTTGGCAGCACCCGCCTTGCTTTCACCCCCTTAGTTCGTCGTTATTTTACCCTCTTTTGCGGGTCTGTAATAATCATGGCAAAAGTTACGAATTTATCATGAATTACTTAATTTGTTTACTCTTTGCCGAATCGTTTTAACAATTGAAATATCCATTTCAACTTGTTCAACATTTCCCTCCATAACGACCCCCAACCCCTTCCCTGTCTTTGTGACCCCTTTTTGGGCCACCCACCATGGATACCATCCTCCTAATATCCCCCACCAAATCCCAGTTCCAATTTCAGTCTCTGTCCCTTCCAAAATGAAAGATTTAACCGGCACCTGTGACTGAGCCTTTGAATTTTGTGGTGCCTGTGAGCACAGTTTCGGTCAAGATTTTAGTTAATTTTGGTAACATTTTAAAGGAAACTCTAATGGAAATATTAATAAAATTATTTAAATTCATCCAAAAATATTTATATTTATTTTTGCAAGTTCAGATTATTGTTGAAAATTATAAAAATGTGTAAGAAATAAATATTAATAAGTATAATTTATGAATAACCGTAACAAAAATAATATAAATTATTATTTAATAAAATACTTATAAGTAAAAACAAAAAAGATTGCCTTAAAATGCCAGAAAAATATTTGGATTTAATCAAAAATGCTTCTTTATTTAATTTATATTTTTTTTAAATTTATTTATTGATTTATTTAATAATAAAACAATGCCTCTCGTTGTTTGCCCCAGGAAATTAGGGGCAGGGCTGGGGGTAAAGGGATGTATAAACAGGGAATTGGGGCCCCCATCCCCTACCCCACGTAATTTTCAATGTCGTTTCGGGCACAAACAAAAAAAAAAGTTTCATTTACAAGCGTTACACCAAAAGCAATGACAATGCCCGGCGCAAATATCAATGATATGTTTGTTAAAAAACACGACAGGGACAACAAGGACCTTCCAACCAGCCGCTGCCGTCAGTTGGAGAACATTTTTCGGGGGCTTTCCCCGTCTGTTACTTCCTTTTTGGATTGCTTTGCTTTTGGTTCGGTTTTTTTGTTTTTTTTTGGTAGGTCATGTACTTGGCCCCTTTTATAACCAACAAACGAAGAGGAATTGTGCTGTGAGAAAACTTTTTTCGCCACGAATCCTTTGGGCTCAGCTCCTTGTCGTGGTTTTGGTCCTGGAACCGGTCTTGGTCCCGGTCCTTTTCCTGTTTTCCAAATAGCAAATGCCCAGCACCAATAATTGTAAATTAAAATTGAAATGAATGAGAGCAAATGCTGGTTAGGAGATGGTAAAGGGGAATGGATGGATAATGGGTCGGGCGTGGGGGTGGCGAAGGGTAATGGAATGGGAAAATGGTGATGGGAATGGGCTTTGGAATGGAGCTGAAGTTGGGGCTGGGGCCAAAGCCCAAACTAAAGATGGGGATGGAGTTTGGAATGCGAATGCGAATGCGAATGATAGCCAGCAGCAAACACAAAGGGAAATAGCAACAGACAGACAGACGAGCAGGCGTTGGGCCAGAATTTTGTAAACCATATAGCCTTGTTTACCGTTAAGGGGCAGGAAAGTGGAAAAGGGGAAAAACATGCCACGGAAAATCGCAGGAAAAACCATAAGAGAGAGAGAGAAAAAGATAGAGCGAAAGCTGAAAGGAAATTTAAGCAAAACTAGACCTACGCGAAATGAGATGAGTTGCTACAGTGTTAAAAGCATAGAAAATAATTATATACAAAACTATATAAATATATAGTTAAAAAAAAATATATATATATATAAATATTTAGTTAAGAAAAAATATTTATAAAAAAAAAGTTAAGATAACAAACTGTATTTGATTCATATTTAAGTTGAAGACTAATTTTCAGGGGCTTAGAACTTGAAACAATATTTTACAGAAATAATATAATGTAAAAATAAATTGAAAAATATAAAGTTAAAAAATATACTTAAAGACAATAAACTGCATTTGATTTATATTTTATATTTAAGTCTAAGCCTCATTTTCGGAGACTGTTTAAACAATATTTTTTGCTTTTGTCTAACAACAATCTGTGTTTGAGTTGGCTGATGATTTAAATGATTTAACTAAATACGTATTTATTTAAAAAAAGTCTACGAACTATATATTCATTATTTATTTCGATTTTATAGTTACCCAGAATGATTTATAATTTATTTAATTTATTTCTAAAACCTTCTCTCCTTTTTCTATTCATTTATTATTTATTGAATTATTCACTTGAAATAAAACTAAGCCCACCGTCCAAAGTCCAACTGAAACGTTAACTGCGCGCCTACAATGACCTCCCATCGTGTTGCTATATCTCTCTGTCCATCCGTCGTCCGGCAGTGTCCCATCTATCTATGTGTGTGTGTGTGTCCTGTATATCCTTGTGCCCGCTGGTGGTGTCCTTATGTCCCTCATGCCCGGCTATATGGCTATATGGCTATATATGGATGCGGGCATTATGCGTGGGCACAATGCATTAGTTAAATGTAACAAAAGAGCGGGAGCGTCCTTTTCAGCGCGCGAAGCTGCTGGCAGGAGCAGAGAATTAGGCGTCGGCGATGGCCATTAGGAATTGAGAACACGACCAAGGATTTGAAGGCACGAGGGCATTATGCATACGCACTGTGGGAACAACTCGCACGGAGATAGTACAAGGGGGAAAGTGCTTGAAATATTTATATTTTCTTTTTGAAAAATTATTTTAAAAAAGTCCTTAAACCGACTCCATGTTTATTATTTTCTCATTAAAATAAAAAAACTGATTAAATAATCAATTAATTTTATACTCTTAACCCAATGTGGTCAAATAATAATGGGCCGTGGCTTTGAGCGACAGCCAACCAACCCCATTGGGTTAACCCCCAAAATGACAATTCCCACGGTAACAGAATTTCCAAATGGAAATGCGGAAAACTGAAGGGGGGAGGGGGAGGAGGTGGAGGTGTGTGGCAGAGCGACAGCTCGTTCAAATTGTTCACCAAATTTGTAAACGATTCCAGGCTTCAATCAATTATTATTATTTCCTACACATGGAAACTAGAGAAATTAATTATTGTACTTAAAAAAAAAAACTAGGTTTTTCTATGATAATAAATTATTATTTTCTATTTTCTATATGATTAGTGTTCTTTTCCTAAGAAAATAAAGCAAAGATCAAATATTTTTTGTGAGATTTAATTTAATTTAAATTAACTATTTTCTGTGAAATTAAAGACTTTTTGCTTCTGACCTACAGAAACCGTCAAGCCTTCAAAATAAATCAATTCTATATTTCTTTATTATCACAACAATACTCTTTTTATACAATTAATATTTTCAACCCGAAATAATTTCTATAGAATCCCTAAAAAAAAACGAAATATCCCCCGACTAACCCCTTATTTCGCTGCCTGTTGCCTATTCTGTAACCCCTTCAATTTTCGATGAGTCTATCAGTTTCGATTTTGATTTCGTAGTGTGAATATGGACACTCGATTCCATTTATTTCGCTGCCATTGTTGGAGGATGCCATGTGACAAATTCCCCTCCCGGCAGCAATGCTTTCCGGACCACGCCCCAGCCTGGAGGCGGCATAAATCAATTAGCATTAAGGCTGGACACAGAGAAACAAAAATAAAAAGGAGGAAAACATATCGAGAGGAGAAGAATAACCGAAAAAAATAGCAGGAGCAGGAGGAGAAAAAAAAAAACAGTGAAAATAAAGCGGCGAAAATCAGTACAGACCATTGCCCAAAGGGCAAACACTTCACTTATTGTTATCCCGGCACATAAATAAAGTGCCACAGGGGAGGCGAAGGCACGGAGTGAAGGCGAGAAATAATAAAGAATGCAAGGAGGAATAAATACAAATAAACAATCCCGAAAGGCACTTAATTGTATCAATTTAAGCAGTTAAAAGCACAGCAAAAACAAAAATAAATAAATAAATACCAGCAGCAGGGATATTCGGCAGCAACTTGGGATGGCTTCCAGGCCAAAAAAGTAATGTCGATATATTAATATTAATTAAATAATTCGATATATACTTTTTATATTTTATTTGATTTATTATTATTTATTAAATAATTATCAATTTATAGAACTTAATGGAACTCCCCATAGAGTATTACAGATTTTTCAATCATTTTCCTAATAATAATTTCTGTACAAAAAATATAGATTTGTTTAATTATGTTTTCGATATCAATCATGAAATTATTTAATATGTTAAATTTTAATTCGATAGTTTCTTTTAAATGGGAAAACCTATTCTCATTTTTCTCTATCGTTGAAATCTACCCATACACAAAAAACAACAACATTTAACAAAACCCGCCATCAGAATCACCAACAAAAAACAACAACAACTACAACAATTAAAGAGAACAACAATCAAATGTCGAAAAGAGAAAATGTGGGAAAAAACGAGGGAAACTTGAGAGCAAAATGAAGGCCGCCATCGTAACTTATTTAAATGCTCCATCAATATGCGAAAAATCGCCACCAACACAGGCCATATACTCCCCCAAACAATTTACAATTTAATTAGGCAAACTTAAATAGCCAATCAAAATAAAGTAATTGCTTGAGAAAAGAGCGTCGGGCAGGTGGGCGGCAGGCATTCAAGAAGCAGTTTTCAGCGATTGCTAAAGGTAACGCCGAGGTGAGAAAGTTAAGCAGGTTTTTGTTTTTTTTTTAACGAAAATTAAAGTGGGCGAGAGCAAAAGTTTGTTATTTAAAATATATAATAATAAAGAAATATTGTAATTAATAATGCATAACAAATAAATTAAATTATTAAAAATTCCCCTCATTTTAAAGACCATTTCCCGTGGCTACTCGAATACAGAATTTGTGCATTAGCCATTATCCTCTTATTGCCTAATGAAATTTCAACTGGCCACCCACGTTGGCAGCAAAGCCAAAAAGCAGACAATGTGTGTGTGTGTGTGTGCGTGTGCGAAAATGCAGCTGCACTCGGACTAAGCCAGCCTTTAAAGTTTGCATCATGTGGCAACCAATTATGGCACGGCCTAAAAGTCAGGTATATTCCGGTATATCTAACAACGGGCAGGTGCCAGAGCCAACCAACAAGGAGCCAGGCAATAGTTTGAAAGCTAAAGCCCAAGAATTCGCCCCAAGAATATCCCTTGATTACCTGACATTCAAAATTAGAAACCAAATATTAATGAAAGTCTGCTAAATGAAGTTATTAATTATGACATTTCCCTTTAAACATCAAAATAAAGTTGATAAATCATCATTATTTGTCAGCAAACATATTATATAAAGGATATTTTATGTCAAGGCAGTAAATCTTTCATTAATTAAATGTGTTGAAATAATTGACAGAATTAAATGAATACAAATTAAAAGCAATTATTTTCCTGGATCTCAGAGTAAGAAAAATAAAGAAGGAATTTAAAGACAGTCACAAGTATCCTTACGGTTATATTAAGGGTATGCACTTCGCACGCACAGCGAATGAACTAAGGGAGTTCCCCAGGACCTCTTCAACCCCTTCACCCCTTTAGGCAACACACACAGACACACACACACTTTGTTGCGACATTTATGCGTGTGTGCGTACGCCCCTCGAAACTGTATTCGCCTCCCATATTTCCCACACACTCGGCCACGCCCACCTCAGCCTCGTTGCATTCCGAAAAAAATATTTATTTGTTTAAAACAAAAAAACTCTGTATTGTATTATTTTCTATTACTATTTGTTACCATTTTATGGATATTATTAAAATCAATAAAAGCAAATTTCAATTGAAAACAATTTCTAGGTATAAAAAATGAATATGTTTGTAAATATTATTTTAAAAACTTTAAATTAAATTAGTTATTAAATGCATTATAAAATCCCACATATTTTTCACAGTGCATCACATTTTTTGCTTTTATTTCTTCCACTTGGTCCCTGTTCTTCATCGTCGATTCTTTTCCGAAATTGAGTGCTGCTGGCAAATTTGAAGGCACAGGCACAAGCACACACACAGCTGGCCACAGTTTGCGGCGAATTAACCCACCAAACCCACACTTTCTCCGCCTTCCCCCCACCCACAGCAGCAGCAGTTTTTATGACAAGCCAGCTAGCCAGAGCTTATCTACGAATTAGTCCAGCGGCGGAGTAAAATGGTAAATCTATGCCAATTTATGTAAATCAAAGTTTAAATAAATGTGCCGACGCCAGCGAGCCCAAAGACAAATAACTAGTTGTACAGGAAAAAGCAGCGACAGATGAGACGAAAATTACACAAACAATAAAAATTATAAACAAAACTTTAATAAATAATTATATTAATTATTAAAGTTTAAATTCAATAAACAAAAAATTATTATGTTACAAAAGTTCAACAACTTTAGTTTTCTCTCAGTGATTTGAGTAACAAAAAACAAGCCAACGAAAAGCAGAAAACTTATTTGCTGTCCAGGAAAACTGGCTGGGGGGGAGAAAAACTGGACTGAAATTAAAGAAAATTCAAGGAGCTAAAGTCAGTGAACTAAATGGGAGAGGAGGGCCAAAATCAGGCGCTTTACTTGTTTGTCGAGCGCATAATTCAATTGCTGCGGCCAGTTTTCCTTTTTTTTTTTGGCAACGTCTGCGGCAGGCCCACAAATAAACCAAACAAATGCCGAACAAATTGTAATTTTAGTTAAATTTTAAAGCCTTTTCGAAAATTTTGCATTTAAAGGAAGCAACGCCATCTAAGAGGGTAATTTATTAACTCAAGAGGGCGCCACAAATTTATAGCAACTCCCGAATGGCCAAATTTACCAATATTTGAAAGGAAATTTTTTGATTTTACATATTAACATGTATTTTAACAGTAAAAACTAATGTTAACTTGAAAAAATATATTTAATTTAAATATTAACTTGAACTATTTTTCACGGGTAATTAAATAAAATATTATATTTATTAATTATATAATATATAAACAATTTTTTATTAGTACATCATAGATTATTCCTTGTAAATTTACTAAAAAATTAAATAAAATAAAGCTAATAATAATAATAACCAACAAAAGACTTGGGCAATGAATTTGGCAATTGAAAAAGCCTTTACATATTACATATAGAAAAAAATTAATATTAACATAACATACTAAAAACTTTTCTTTAAATCATATATACTAAGGTTATTTTAAAAAATATTTATGATAATCATAATAACGAAACGCAAAAAAAGTTTTTAAACTCCTTTATCAATTAAATATGACTTCTCTTTTCCTAAGTTAGACCCCTCTTTACTATTATTTATTAATTGCAATAAGCAAATGAATATTTATATAATATACACAATAAATAAAAAGAGTCAAATGGCCAATATCCTGTCATAATAATAACTAGTATCTAGACCAGAGTCTGCATATAAAATTGTTATTAATCCCCTTTGGATTTGCGATCTGTTTGTTTATTTGTTGTTGTTGTTCCCTGCACTTGTTGTTGTTGCAAACGGTGTGAACAAGTGCCAGTGGGCGTGGCGGCTTGACATACCGCCCGCCCCCTTTTTGTGGTAGTCAGTAAAAACAAACAAGCAGCGACCGACGACCGCCGATTATTGTTTATTAGAATAACAATGACCCAAAGCTGACACACGTTTATTAATGGCCCCAAAAGCTAAAGCCAAAGGCTCACTGGCTCAATGTGTGAATATATATCTGTGTATATATATTCCGAATTCAACACTTTGCCAGGTTCATTCACCACCCACCTTAATTGCAGCCAAATCCCAAGTCCAAGTCGGAATCCGAGTCCTTGATAGCTTTGGCTACTGCTTATTATTTAATTAACGCAGTCATTGATTTTTAATGATTTTATTAGCAATTAATTGTCGCTTAAGGCAGCAGTAATACCAAAATTTATACCACTGGAGATTTATGATACATTGCTGCTGGTGAGGTGGCATGATTGATTCGATTTAAATACTTTTGGGATGAGCAAGAGGTTTTTGCTTTTAATTTGTTTGTTTTTTTTTTATAATTTTAAAAAGAGGAAAAAATTATGAAAATATTTTCTATCTAAATTAAATCGTAATAAAACTAAAATAAAATTATATATAAATAAAACTAGCACTGCTCTATAAAAAAAAAATATAGAAAATTGTTTAAGGCTGAATATCAGTTTAATTAAGTTTACGAAGACATTTTGAAATCAATTTCTCATAGATTAGAATTAAAATTGGTATCACATATATTCAATTAACGTCAATCTCTCATTTGAGGGAATCCAACCACGATTGCAATTGACATCCGTAACCTCAGCAAAGTGGGTTGAATGCACTGGCATCACCACTGGAACCCCTCAGTACCCCCGTTTACCCTCCCAAAAGGCCCTCACCTTTGACAGGCTAATCAAAGCCAATCCACCAAAGTAAACAAAGCTGCAAAACAATATTAGAGACCCGCAAAAAAACAAAAAATACGCGTTTCAAAAGAGCAGCAACAAAAGCCCGGCGAGACCAGCGGCACAAAAAATATAAAGAGTGTACTCACCAAAAAAAAATCCAAGAAAGAAAGGTCTTGGCGGGATAAAGCCATTTTCGGATACTCTTTTCTGTAAAATAAAGAATATAATTTTTATTTTTTTTTATAATTTGCAGTTATATTTGAATTTTTCAAAATATTTAACAGTATATCTTTTCGCTATGCATAAAAATCTACGAACATTTTCTAAAAACATATCGAGGGGAGAGCAACTTGAAAAATTTGATTTTGAAAATATTGTAAGCTGTGATATATAGAAAGTATTTGTTTTAATCGAATCGAGTCCGGAGAGGGTATCCAAAAAATGGAACAACAAAAGGCTATGGTTAGAAGCAAAAAGTCCGCACATGCCGCCATCGATATATAAGCTCTAAATTTGCGAATGACATCGGAAAGGGGTGGGTGGGGGGCCATATGGTTATGGATATGGATGCGGATGGGGGATATTTTTGGCAGGGCCAGTTGGTAGCCAGGAGAGCCTTCAACGGGTGACCGATTGAATGGATGGCCGATTGACAGACTGCCCATGTCCGCACGGCAAAACACAAGCGGACAGACAACAATTACAGACAATGGACACAATTGACGATTAATCGATTAGTTGAAATTCGACACATGAACAATTATCGGTCACGGATGCCACACAGGCAACAATAACAATAATTTATGGGCTAAAAGCTGGAAGCTGGAAACTGGAAACCCAATTAGCTGTGTCAGGTGCACAGCGTAGGCGTCAAGAAAGCTCCATTATTCGTGACCCCAAGCCATATATTGTGGAAAATGCCATTGATGATTGGCAATCGGAAATCATAAACATAAAGAGAGAAAGCGATTTAATAATAATTATTTAAGCAATCAAAAAAAGCTCAAAGAGATTTATTAGAATTATATCTTTACATTAAATAAAGGGAAACTAAGGAGATTGTCATATATATAGTTAGTTCGTTATATAGAATAGTACATCAAGTTCAATATTTGTAATACCTCTAAATATTATAGACATTTTCCAGTTAATTCAAATTTTCTTTAAATAAAACCTTTTACAATTAAAGTTAAATAATCGCAGCTTTAATGGACCCTCTAGACAAATAAATACTAGTTTTAAAACGCCTTTTCCTATATCAATAGGCCTGAATCTTAATTATTCATAGTTTTGGCTTTTATTATAACATAAGCCAATCCAGTTTGGTGTGTGGCTATTGTTTGATATGGAAAACAACGAGATTATGACAGTTTTGTGGATCGTTTGGCGTTTTGTTTTACGATTCGCCTCGAAACATTTACGAAAATTGCCCTTAACGATCGGCAATCAACGCCAAGCTGCGAACTAGATTCGATAGATCAGAACAGAGCGCCTATTTATGCCTATATTTCTATATTTTAATGGCGTCTCCATAAATAAATTTGCACATTTTGGAATAATTTGATTTGCATTTTAGTTGATCTGATTCTAAATCGAATTTTTTAGTTGTTTCTTTTTTATTTTGTGGCACCCTGCAACGATTTTTATGGGCGTAGGTGAGGTTCGAACTAAAAGGGGTGAGAGAGTGCATTGACCCTTTTTATGAAAGGGAAGGAATGTTTGATTTTGAAGAAGAAAAATATATTTTAATGGCAGCCGCCTAAAGATTTATTTATTTAGGCCTTAACAAACCTTTAGTTGATATTTTAAGCAAAAAATAAATTTAAAAATATAAATTTATAATCTTTTCTTGAAAATATATAAAAATAAATAATAACAACAAACAAATACATATATTCCACTAGCCTTGTCTTGGTTTTTTTAATGTAAATTCTAAAATCTCAGTTTAAATATGTATATTTTTCTCTAAATAAATAAATAAATCATAAAGTTGACACGTAATTTTTTCCTGCACTTGATTTTTGGTGTATATTAAATTGGCAATAAAAAATGTTTTATCTGGGCAACTGTCATAAATGTCGACACTTTTACTATCCGTATCTGTATCTGGAAATGTATATGTAATGGTATTTGTATCTGTAAGTGTATGTGTATGTGCAAATGTAATCCGTATCTGTGTGTCTGTTTTTTACACATGTACTTGTGTTTGGCCTATTTAAGTAACAATTTTGCTAGTAAAGCGATGGGTAGATGAGCGGCTGTGGCTGAGGCTGAGGCTGAGGCTGAGGATGTGGATGAGCACTTTTGCATAGCTAAATGCCTTGCATACATACCACCCACATCCCACCCACACCAGCGCCCATCTCTAGCCCCTCGCCTCTCCTTATCTTTTGCCTTATTTTATGTGACAGTTTTATTTATTATTTTTTTGTAGTTTTGTTTTTTTATTTTTGTGTTGCTTCTCGTTTATTTTTTTTCCTGTCCAGCATTTGTTTCTGGGTTCTGCTTTCTTTTCGTTTTTTTTTTTCTTTGCTATTTTGTACGCTTGTGTTGTTAGTTTTAGCCTGTCACAGACACACACACATAGCTAGGCACACATGCACTGAGAACAATATTTAAATCAAATATAATAAATAATAATCTATGCAAATATTTTAAATCAATTCCTGATGTTGTGTTTATTTCTGAAGAACTTTTTTCTTTATTATATACTTGATTTATTTTAAATAAATTGTTAAAATATATTATTATATTTATATATATTATAAAAATGAAGACATGTATTCTCTTAATTTATTTAAGCAAAGAAGGTGAGTTTATTTTGTTGAATAAATTTAAAAATTTTTAAAGATCAAGTAAAAAGAAAGGTGTTCACCTGGTACAATTTATTCAATAAAATAAACTCACCTTCTTTAAGTGACAAACAATTTTGTCTCAGTGTATTTAGGAGACCGTAAAGAGCCTTTGCATATGTCCTGTGCATTTTGCCTCTTTTTATTTTCATTTTTGGTTTGCTGGTTTTCTATTTATTCGTTGTTATTGTTGTTGCTGCTGCTACTGGTATATTTTTACTGCTCTTTCAGTTTTCTATTTTCCATTTGCTAAATATTTTTTTTTTTTTTTGTATTTCTCTGCCTCTGTTGTTGCTGTTGCTTCCTCTTCTTATTTAGAGAGATGCATTTTGCGCTTTTTTGCGGTTGCTTGGCTATGTTAATGACACTTACAGAACCAACAACAGCAGCCAGAGCACAAGAAATGTCACCCAACAACGAGGGGGAGGTCAAGGAGGGGGAAATGTGCATCTTGAAAATCCCACAACTAACACCTCTTTCACACACACACACACAAGGCTTATCCTAAACACTTTGTAGAGCCTCTTTTCGGAGCCTTTTGTTGCCGTTTCATTTCCACATTTACAAAACGGAAAACCGTGTGTGGAATACAAAAAATTATGCGAAAAATAAGAGAAATCTTAGTCTTAATAAATTTAAATTATAATTTAAAAAAAACAGTGGAAAATAGTATTAAAAACAATGATTTTATTAGACTATTTCCTATGGCAAGATAGGCTTTTATGGGAATATCTTAAAATTGTTCAGTTTTTTAACTAGCCAGAAACAAGAACACAGTAGCTTTTATAGAAATTATGATTAATTTACTTTAAGCACTTTAATTTAAAAGAAATTAAAAAATAAATGCCACATAAAAAGGAAAAGGATAAACCGTTTTCCTGTTAATGGGAAAATAAAAAAATATATATCAAATAAAATGGTAAATTAAAAATTTGCTGACAACAAGTGCTTCGTCTTCGGTTAATTTTCAAGCACTGTACTTAAAACATTTGGGCAGCTAAAACGCGGCTACAATCTAACCCACAGCCAGGCTTAAGGACTCGTCTACCCACCTCCCACCATCCAAACACAGAGACCCACCCCCTCAGGCTCTTCACTTTGCCACTAATGGGACATTTGCAATTAAATTACTCGAATAAAGCATGTAAATTGCCAGTGAATGGAGGCGGCCATGGACTAACCTCCCCTTTTTTTGGGCTGGGGGGGGGGGGGGATTTTTCCAGTCCAGTCCCCAGAGCAGAGCAGAGGTGAAAGTGCGGAGCCAACGGTGCGTATGTGTAATGTGCTTGGGCCCGGCTAAGTATGCTAATGCTAAGCCAACTCACACACACACACACATGTACACATATTAAAATATTAAAAAAATGTATATATTAGCTGGAAAATAAAGCAAAAACTGAGGGGGAACATGAAGCGGTAAGAATGATGCATGTTTGATTTAAAAATCCAAAAAAAATATATTAAAGTCTTCCGCTGAAAATGTGAGAATTCCTCTATTCCGGATTATGCAGTTGTTTACCTAATCATTCAGCTAAAGGAGACAGAGGGGGTGGGTGGAGTTTCGGGGAACAGGATGAGCTGAAGGAGGTGAGGAGGGAGAGTTCGGGGAAATCGGAGAAGTCATGCCGCAGACAAGGACGAAACCGGAATCACAGCCAGGACACGAAATTCTCAACCAGCTGCGAAAAGTTTCGCGAGAGGGAAATTCTCTCATTATCTTTGGGTTTTTCTTCCGACTCTCAGGAGTTCTCCCTCTCTCTCTATTTTACAACTTTCTCTCCTTGCTCTGCCTCCCTACTTTCTCTCTTTAATTTCTCTCTCTACTCTCTCTCTCTCTCACTACTTTCTTTTTTCTCTCCCCATGTCCTGCGCAGTGAAAAACTCTCTGCCGGGAATATATTCCAATACAAAAAAGTCCTTATCAGCTGTTTTGGCCTGCCAGGAATATCCTCAACTGTTATACAAACTTAAAGCGGGCAGTTTAAATTTCACAACAAGGATGTGTTTTAATAATTCCAATATATAAACGTATTTTGTAAAATTAAAGTTCCTATTAATTTCCTAATTATTTAATTAAAAAAAAAATATATTTGCCATTTGATTATTGATTATTATTATTTATTTTCAATAACAAAAAAAGTTTCATCTGTTCTTTTTAATATAAAAAATATAGAAACTTAAAGTTGAGTTCAATGAACTTGCAGAGCAAAGAAAAAGTTATTCATTTTCGGCCTTTAAATGCTTTTTTTTTTGTTCTCTTTTAGGTTCTTGCCGCTTCTACCAATTACATTTGGGCCCTGGCTTATCTACAGCTTCAAGTCACGATTTCAATTTGCAAGCGAAAAGAGCCCGAAATCGATCTATTGATTTCATATTCAGCACTCAGAGTGGACGACATAAATCAAAATCTGGTTGGGAACAGAGATGGTGACATAAATGAGATGCAGCCAGGTGCTGAGGCTGAAAGGGGGTGTGGAACTACTTTGGATCATTGATTAATTAATGCCCTAACATAATTTCCTAATATTTTTAAATTCTTTAGATTTTTATATTCCTTAAAATATTTTTTGTTATTAAAAATACCCCCAGAAACCCCTCTTTCTTCACAGAGAGAACGGCTCTGATCTGCGTTTCTTAACGCTTTTTGCTTGGGGGGATCGCTGAGTTGGTTTACGGAAATAGCTCTGCTTTTTGGACACTCCAGACCAAGCCAATTAATCAGCTGTTTGGGCCTGTTTTCTTTCAGGTAATTATATCTCAAGTATGTAGAGCAAACTACGCACGCACTTGAATGGTATGGGCAATTTTTATATATAGAAAAAAACCTTTAAATATAATAAAAATATATTCTCCATAATCCCAGATATATTTTATGATTCAATTTTATTGCTTTCAATAATTTGGAAGGATTTAAATCATTTATAGACTACGTATGGATTTAGAAACTATCATAACTTTTAGTTTGTTTATGTTTATAAGGCTTCATGTGATTTTTTTACAGCTTCCTTGGCTTGCCACAGTGAGTGCAAGTTGCAACCTCACCACAAGCAACATTGTCAGCTTTAGTCCTTAGTTTGGTGCAGCAAAGACTAGAAACTAGAACTAGAATCAAGAACGCCACACAGTAGAAGCCACATTTAAAATATAAACTACATAAATAAATTATTCGACAATATGTATAGCATACTATTATATCAAACACATTTATAAAATATATTTCAAATAAATACTAATTTTTTGTACATAAGAAAAATAAAAACTTAATTCAAATGGCTTTTTGTTGGAGTGTCCTATTGAATTGCCGAATTCTTTAGAGAACTTTAGCATTTAATATGTAATATTAAAACAAGTAAATAAAATAAATATATTAATTTTATTCATTAGAATAAGATAGCTTTAATTAATATTTTAGTTTTATATTTTTTTTTGAATTTTTTTCTACATTTTGAATACCATTATTTCAATCATTTTGATGGCTAACTTCCCCGATTGGCCCACCGTGCGCCAACGCATTGCGCATGCGCAACGCTGGCAGCGCAGCGGCTGCGTGGCCAATATTAAAATAAAAATAAAGACGGGACTCGGAAGCGTATATATGTTTATATATGTGGCTATATGTATAGAGGTGCGTGTGTTTATATATGTTGGATATTTTTTGCCGTCGCAGTCGCTGCCTCAGTCGCAGTCGCTGCTTACCTTTCCATACAAAAGTCGTTGAAATTCGAGCGGCCAGCGGCAAACGAACTCAGAACCTTGCCGCTGCGCAGACGCAACGCTCGCGCCACACTCACGCCGCCCGCCCTTGCAAGCCGGCTTGCAGGAATTCGTACTGAACTTGCAACATTTTTTCTCATTTCAATTTCAAGATCAAAAACGTATTTTTTTCAGTATTTTGTTTTGTGAATCCGGTAAACAAATAAAATTTAAAAAAAATATATAAATTAACGATCCCTGCGTGTGCCCAACAACTTGAAGTGTCAACTATTTTCTGGTGGACCCTAAACAAGCGTAAATTGCACAGAAATATTCAGGTAATTCAGGTTAATTCACTCTCGAGTTCAAGTTTATGGTCACAATAAATTAAGTGAAAACTATTTTTTAAGTGCCAGTTTGTCGATGATTCGTTGCTATGTTAATTGTCCACAAATTAGCCAAAAAAATGCAATTGCAATCGAAAAGGAAATGAATTTTAAAATAAAACAAAAGAAAGTTTTAAAAAGTAAAAGGGAAGTTGTAAGAAATTAAGAGAAATTTGTTATAAATTAAAACTAATTTTTATTAATTTAAAAGGAATTTGCAAGAAATCAAATATAATGCTTTTTTAAAAATAAACGTAAAATATTTAAAAACCAAAATACAACAAAATATATAAACTTTTTATAATAAGGTATTTAAACTTAAATTTATTAATGCTTTCATTTAATGAACTAATATTAAATACCATTTCTAGATTACAAAGAACTTGTTAAAAATGGTTTTATTAAATTCATTAAAACGAAATAGCTTTTCTAACAAAAAAATTAATAAAAATCAGAAAATTATTGGTAAAAGAAAACCTTTTAAAATGTTTTTCAGTTTTTAACACAATTGAAATTTATACAAAATAAATAAGGATATTAAGTTTAGTTCCAAAAACATATTTGAAAAATACATAAACAAAAACATTTAAAATATATTAAAAAAATCCATTTGAAAGCCCATTAAAAACCCTTTTAAAAAATACTGCTACAAAATAATATTACAAATTATCTGCAAACATATTTCAAGAGATATTAGCAGTTCAGCGACACTTGTCAAGAAATTGCACCTGTTCCCTCCTGGAATGCGTTTCTCAACGAGAACTCTCCTTTTGTCACTTTTTCACTCATACAAATAATCGAATTAGCCCCGAATTCCCGAATCTCTCTCAGGAGAGGAGGAGGACCCCCACCCGAACCCTCCTTTCGAGAAATTGGATGAAATACCTGATCGGCATACCTGAACAAAAAATCAGAGAAACAGAAAGGCAGAGGGGGAGAGGGCAGGGGGCTAACACTAACTGAATACCAAAGGGGCAGGGAGGGGGTGGCGACGATGTGCAGTTAATAGAACCCGCTATGAAAAAAAAAGGGGGAGAGGTGGGGTAGCTTTTTTATGTGCCCCATGCAACAGGCATTTGTGCATTTCAATGAGCTGAGTAAGCCAAAAACAACAACAACAACAAAACCGAAACAAAAATCAAAAGTTCAAAATCAAAAGAAAACCGAACAAAAGAGCATAAAAAAAATAAAATTACTCACCTACGCAGAAATTAAACCCTTCGAAAAATAAGTGTCATAGATAATATTTACATCACGTTGAGGGTTCTCCATTTTTGGGCCCCTGGAATGTTGTGGAAAGCAAAAGTTTAAGTATTAATTATTTATTTACATGTTTTACGATTGCGTAAGGTAACTTTCTACGAAGAAAAAATGTAAGTGAAGGTTATTGCATTTTGGTTAGTTCATAAATTCTATAAAATAATTTGTTAAAACTATTTTAAGGTTAATTAAATATTACACAATTTTTATGGACAAAAAATCCACTACAAGTAAAGCGAAATCTTAAGCATATTTTTCTTTTAAAAACAAAATTATTTAAAAATATCTTTGAATATTATAAAATAAATAATAATAGTTGTGTTCTATTTAATTGAATTTCTTTCAGTCCTTTTTAAAGACTGATGTCGCTAGCCATCAGCTGATCCGTAGAGCCCTTCTTCAAGCCATAAAACTGACCTTCGCTGGGGCGATATTAAGTCGTTTACTGACCCCCAACATCAGTTTCAGTTTCTCTTTCAGTTTCGCTTTCGATTAACACTTACCTTACCTTTTTTTTTTTTGTATATTTTTAAATACCAAAAGTGGCTGCATCCTTGCAGTTAACGGGTTCCGATTCTCACGCCTGTCACTTCAACGCCGTTCGGGCCATAAATTCTCGGTTTAAACAAAAGAATTAAGAAATTCGGGAACGGAAATCACTGGATATTTTCAGCATTATTCTTTCTATTGAGCAACCTCAATTCCAAGACGATTAATTAGACCAATTGTTTTTTGGTTGTTTTATATTTTTGCCTTGATTCATTTTGCGGTTTACAATTGACACAATGACACATTTTTCTTGCCTTGAAATTGTGTGGCACATATAGCATTGATTCGATCCGATCCGATCCGATTGGCGATCAATCGAAGCCTTCTCTTGATTATAAAATTTACGCATGTTTGATGCTCTGCGTGTTTGGCAACGTGATTGGAATTCGTGAAGAGTCCAGGCCAGGGGCCATTGAATTGGACACCCAATAAATCCAATGAAAAGTTATACACAAAAAATAACTAAGGTATTGATGATAAGTAATAGCAAGGTTTTAGGAAATAAAGGCGGAAATCAAGGGATTCCTTTTTATAGGAATCAGGCAATAACAGTGATTATATTTGTTCCAAGGTAATAACAAATATAACTTGCAACTTTGAAAGCTTGCTAAAACCTTAGCCACATTTCTCAACATATTCTAAGCAACAAATTGTTATCTTAGGTTGCTAGGGTTTTCTGTTGCCTTAAACTTTAACTTAAGGCAAAGCCCCCGAACAGGTTGCTAGGGTGTTTTGGCACCAATCAATGTTAATAAATATGTTCTTAGCAATATTTTTGAATATAAAATGCCATAAGAATGTTGCTAAGATTATTCAAGGCATTTAATAAGCTTTTCACAGCCATAAAGAAAATTATGATAAACAAAATTACACAATCTTTTGATTTAAAGTCTTATTTCTTATACATTTTTGTATTCAAACTTCAAAAAAGAACTAAAATTTCTTTCACTGTTTAGGCTTGTTTCGCCCTCCCAGTTGACAGACACTTACAAGTGTGTCCAAACGAACTAATTTATGTTTAATTTATTGGTAAACTTGCAATGTGGAGCTATCTGGCTATCGACCATTGGCCATTAGCCGAACAAAACGCACGATGTAAACAAATTTCGTATACAAATGAGATTTATTTCTTTGTGCCAATTCCAAAGCTCTACAACCGCTCCCCCAACAAACCAATTAGTGATTTTTTTCGAAAGCAATTAAGATGGAGAAATGGAGGAGTCAGAATCGAAATAGAAATATAAACCGATTTACATTCGACAGTGCCAATTTGCAAATCAGTTGAATATTTTCGTGGCGACCTCCAAAAGGGGCTTTAAATAATAAATAAATAAATAAGACAAAGAACAATAAGAAATAAAGATCGATTTGTCATGCGGTGCTTACAGAATCGTGACTTGTACAAAAATTATAATAATGTCGCTGCCGATGATGATGGCGATTATTATTATGCGTATCAATATCATTATTTCTGATTTATATATGTCGCCCATTCGTTGAGAGCTCTTCTTTTCGGAGTGTGTGTGTGGGTTTTTTTTATATAAATTGATTACTCATTTGTTTCATATATTTGTTGTATTTTTTGTACTATTTTTTATTCCCTAAGCCATGCCTGGCGCCATATAAGAGTTGGCACCTTTTTAAAATCAAAATATTCATCACGGAAGAAATAATTAAATATCATTGTGTTGGCTGATTATGTGAGGGAATTATTAATGTTTATTTTATGTTGTTGAACTTCAATTATTCATTTTCATTTAATATTTTTAAATTTGAAAAATTCTAGCCGGTGATTTTATATTTTCTTGTATTTTTTATGATCAGTAATAATATTTACAAATATTTTTAATTATTTTCTGTTGTTCAGTTTCAATCATTTGTTTATTTAATGTTTTTGAATTTGAAAGGGTCTTGGTTCCATTTTTATTAAAAAAAATAAATCTTTATTTGATTTTGATGTTTTTATTATTTATTTATATAGAAGGTTTGTATTAATAATTATGTTATGGCAAGACTTGGCTTTATTTCGCACTTGAAAATGGTTTTTTATTTAACATAAATATTTTTATTATACATAGAAGAAAGAACTTGATTTATGTCTATCTCAGAAATATATTTTTTACAGTTTAAATATATTATTATTTATTTAACTGAACTTAAAATCACTTTATTAAATCTCAGGATATATGCATATAAAAAACCCTTTCACTGCCCCTTGACACATGTAAAAGATTAATTAAGTTGCTGGCCAACTGACAACTTGATTACAACTTGAACTTAAAGCAAATAAGATTTATATAAAAAGATTTAACCAAGACCAACCTGAGATGACCCTTCATTTTAATCAGTTTCCCAGACAAGTTCCCTTTCCTTAGCTGACTTTTAACACAAGCCCCTGTCAGGCCCCTTTAAAAAATACTCCAACTTTTGATTGCATAAGTTGATATATGTTATATATATCTTTAAATTATATACATATATATATATGTATATATATTAACTTCATTCCCTGGTATTTGCACTTCATTCCTGTATTTTTTCTGGTACCTGCGCTGCATTCGATTGCGCAATGTAAATAAACCAGAGGTGGTCCCCCTTTTTTATATATTCTTTTTTGTGCACAAAAAGTGCATGCAATTTGCTTAATTTACAACTTAATTTCTGCCATGGTTTTCAATTTATTGTCGCCCCAGACCTGGTCCTTCTGGATCGTACATTTTATACATTTTAATTTGGCCATCAGCGTTCGGGCCTGACAATTATGATAAACGTTTATTGGCAAGGACGGCTTTTTACTTACATCCCCTGCATATATGTACATATTTGGCAGACGATTAATCCTCTTTTTTCTTTGGTTTTTCTTTTTTTTTTTGTATCATCATGCCAAGCATTTTCCACCTGGCAGGCTTATTGATTTCAACGCTCCAATTAAAAATCAAGCACTTTATAACTAATTACATCGGCGGCGAAAAAGCCAAAAGGTGGTAATTAAAAAGGTTATCTTAAGCCTTAACACTTGATTTACGATATTATGAAGAAAATTTATGGACGAAAAGAATAGTTCTATGTTATGTTAAAGTTAGTAAATTATGTTTGATTTTAATTAGAGTGTTTTTTTTTTATCCAAGTATTTTACATAAAAATGAAATAAGACACTTAAAGGGAATGTATATGTTTTTCAAAATGAATAATTAATACAACAAAAATATATCTCAACAAAGAATACCAAATAAAAAAATAATAATTTTAAATACAATGATAATACATTTAGAGACCTACAAAAATCATATAATTTGTCACTCTCCCTTGATTTGGTTGATTTTTTGTCATTTATTTTTGGTAATCTTTTTCATTTTGTTGACAAATGCAAATGATAAACATTATCAATAATAAATTTATGAGTTGTAAAATCACATTTACGAGCAGTTTCCTTATGCCAAAAAAAAAAAAAAACACCCTGTAAAAATTATAATTGCTGTGCTCGTTAAATAACAAAATTTACTGCCAGTGGCAGTGTCAATGGCCAAAGGCTAAAAACAACGACAAAAAGAAAATATTTACTAAAATATTTCTGATTTTATTGGAATGCCACACAAATGTATATATGTATCGTATATATGTATATTCGTTGGTCTTTGGCCGATGGACAAATCAATTTGCTTTTAAGCCATATCGAAAGATGGTTGAAATAGGGAGACTTGTGGCTAGAATGCGGCTTTAATCAAAATGCGAATAAATACAAGTACACTCGGAGAAAGGGAAAGAAGTAATAATATTGATTTAAGAACTTAAAAGAATTTTGTTTAATGGAAGGTATTAAACTTCAACTTAAACACCATATATATTTTTAAAATATTTCCTCTTAAGTAATATATGCATTAAAAATTATTATAATAAGGCTTTATCATTAATTCGACTACTTTTTGGTCTTAAAATATTTTAAAAATTAAAACAAATCCTCTAAAAATTACCAAAACCTCAGGTAGGAATTTTTAATCATTTAATTTAATTTTTTTATATTTATATTAATAATATTCAGATTTCAAAGGCTAAGCTGGTTAAGAAAATACTAATAATTAAGACCACTACTTGCTTTAAAAATGTTTTAAAAATTAAAACAAAGCTTCCTTAAAATTATTATAAACTCAGATGGAACACCTTAATCCCAGGAAATATTTAAAATATTTTACATAAACAAATATTTATAAAATTAATGTATTTACCTGTTTTCATTGCTTATTTTGTCCAGTGAAAACTGACGTCTTTTAATGAGAATCGAACTCCAGCATCTGCATTTGTATATGTATGTATGTATATATTTTTAGCACAGAGATCTTCGCCTGGCTCACGCCCAAAGCTTTTGCATTTTTTTTGTTGTTCGTTGGGGGCCGGACCCGGTCCGGGTTCAAGTAAACCCGTTTATGCAGCCCATTCCCTTGTTCACTGGCCCCGGGAATGTGCGTAAACTAGATGATGCCATTAAAAATAATGTTCGAAATTGAAAAGCCTACACAAGAAAATACACAAACAGTGTGAAGACTGCTGATCAAAGCATCAGCGCTGTCAGGTCGCTAAATGTAGCCACTTTTAGCGGAAAATAGCTATTTTTATATTAATAGCTATTGATTTCACATAGAGAACCAAATGCTAGCTATATTATTTTATAGTTATATTAGCAGATCTTGACATAGAAGTCGTTTTACTAACTCACACATATGCAATTTTTTATAGCGTTTGTGATATTGCCGACACCACTGATATATACATACATATAAGTAAAAAGAAGGCATTGACAATTTTTTTACGCCTTGACAGGCGAGCAAACATGTTTAACATACATATGTAAAAGATAAGCCTCGAAAAGGGAACCAGAGCAGGGCAAAAAAAAAATGCAATTTAAACAAAAACTGGCAAATGTACTGTCTGAGATTTTTTCACCTTTTTTTGTACGGTGCGTGTGTGCTGTGTGTGGGCATGAATTTATTTATAAAGGGCACGGGCACCACCAAGGGCCATAAAGTCGAAAAGCGGATCAGGTGGACGTCCTTGCAAGCTGCGATTAATGCAGCGCGAGGGCCAGACACAGTGGTTTCTTGTCTTAAAAAATTATTAAAATTAAATTTAAAAAACCCCTTTATTTAACCCATACATATTTGACATATTGATACGCCATAGTTTTAACTACGGTTGCGGCCATAATTGGAACTACGGCTGCGGCCATAGTTTGAACTACGGCTGGTTGGCGAGAGGAGAGAGAGAGAGCGATGGATTTTCTCGCTCGCTCTACTAGTGAACGTGTTCGAATTCGTACACACATACATACAGCACTAAACCCAAAAACACATATGTATGCGTGTATAAGCAATAAACCAAACCTAATAGAGCGAGAACAAAATAGCTCTCTCTTTCTCTCTCTCTCTCTCCCCTCGTCCACAAGCTGTAGTTCAAAATTGGTCAGCTAGGTGGCTTTTTCGCCGAGACGACCCTTTCAAATTATATTTTAAATTATTTTTTAAGACGGGAAGGAGTCATTTTTGGCATAATAAACCCTATATATTGTTGATCAGGATTAGTGGGAGAATCGATCTAGCTAGGTTTTGAAATTATAAATGCCAAATTGCAAATTTGAAAAATCATATTTTGGTCAAAAATAAACGAAATTAAATTCTGAAAGCGTTAATGTGTTCGTTGTTTTTCCCTTAAAAAAGGTGCAAACCAAATTTAAGGCTAACATTTTTTTTTAATTTTTAAAAACTTAAGAAAAATTCCGAAAAATTTTTGTTTTTTACAACATGGCTAAGAAAACAGCAAGAAACCCAGCAATGCTTTCCGTTTTAAAATTGGTGTATTTTTTCTCAATATATGATATATTAAATTTGCAATTTGTCATTTATAGTTTCAAAACATGGCTTGATCGATTCTCCTCTTAATTCTGATCAAGAATGTATGGAGTTTATTTGGTCGAAAAAGACACCTTCACCTGTTAAAACGTATTTTTTATAAGATAGTTTAAAACGGCCGTTAGAACTAAACCGCCACCTAGCAGCCGCAGTTTAAAAAAACACAATGCAACTCTGCTGTTTGGATGTGTGCATATGTGTGAGTGAGTAAACGACTTCTATGTCCAGATTTGAAAATATAGCTATAAAATAATATAGCTATCATTTGGTTTTCTATGCAAAAATAATAGGTCTTACTACAAAATAGCTATTTTCCGCTAAAAGTGGCTAGATTTAGCAAAAGCGACATGGCTCTGACAGCACTGATGCTTTGATTAACTCTCTTCACATACAAACAATGCTTACTAACACATATGTATGCATTGTTTACATACAGTACAAAACTCACTTACTCATATGGATGCGTGTGTAAGCCATAAACCAAACCTAATAGAGCGAGCAAAAACATCTCTCTCTCTCTCTCTCTCCCCTCGTCAACAAGCTGTACTTTAAAATTGGTCAGCTAGGTGGCTTTTTCGCCGAGACGACCCTTTCAAATTATATTTTAAATTATTTTTTAAGACGGGAAGGAGTCATTTTTGGCACTATAAACCCTATATATTGTTGATCAGGATTAGTGGGAGAATCGATCTAGCTAGGTTTTGAAATTATAAATGCCAAATTGCAAATTTGAAAAATCGTATTTTGGCCAAAAGCCCACCAATTTAAAATCTGAAAGCATTGCTGTGTTGCTTCTTTTTTCTTAGCCATGTTCTGTAAAAAACTATTTTTTTGAATTTTTTCCAAGTTGTTAAAAACTATTTAAAAAAAATGGTAATATTAAATTTGGTTTGCAGTTTGTTAAGAATTTTTTAGAATTTATTTTGTGTATTTTTGGATAATATATGATTTTTCTAATTTACAATTTGCCATTTACAAATTCGGAAGATAATTATAACGATTCTCCTATTTATTCTGATTAAGAATATATAATATATTCATAATCAGCACAAACAGGAGAATCGATCAATATATTATTTATTGTTTAAAATATTTAGTAATAACATATGTTACTACCACTGTTAAGGGCAAAACACCTTTCAATTTAAAGTCCCCATCTGTGTATATACTCTGTATCATATTCCCTGTGGACTTGCATTCTAGGCATCTGGAGGTGCATGTGTACGAGGATGCGACAGATGACCATGGCTAAGACGAGGGGCGCCCTGCCAGTGGGTGTGCTGGTAAGCGACTGAGATTAATGACCAGCTCTTAGCTCCCCTTCCTCTATTCAACATATTTCCCTGTAGTTTGTAGCCCTGCTGCTCCATATCCAGGTTGCTTCAGTCCTGGGTCATGGACGCCTGATGGATCCACCGGCCAGGAATGCCATGTGGCGCTTCGGTTACCCCAATCCCGTCAACTACAACGACAATGAGCTCTTCTGCGGCGGCTATGCGGTTCAGTGGGAGAAGAACAGCGGACGTTGCGGTGTCTGCGGCGATGCCTACCATGTCAAGTCGCCGCGTCCCCATGAGGCGGGCGGAGAGTATGCCAAGGGCATTATCTCCCGATATTATACCGCTGGCCAGGAAATCGAGGTGGAGGTGGAGCTAACGGCCAATCATTACGGTCGTTTCGAGATGTTCCTGTGCCCAAACAATAATCCTCGGCACGAGGCCACCCAGGAGTGCTTCGATCGGTATCCGCTGCCCATATCTGGCAGTCGGGAGCATCGATATCTCATACCGCGCGATGCCAAGAAGAAGGATATATTCCGGTACAGGGTCCGACTGCCGCCGTATGTCACCTGCACGCAATGTGTCCTCCAGTGGACATACTACACGGCCAATATGTGGGGCACCTGTGCCAATGGCACCGAGGCCGTTGGATGCGGCAAGGCAGGTGAGAGAAGCGAAAAAAAATCAAACAAATAATAGTTGAATCGAAATAATAAATATGGAAATATATTGTTAACATGCTTATCGAAATTTTAAATATTAAAAAAAAATTTTAAACATATTTATTAAAATTTTATATATTTATTCTTTACATTCCTTTTTTGTAGAAACCTTCCGTAATTGTGCCGATGTAGCCATTATCTCTAATACTGGCGGCGGTGTTCCGCCGATTTTCATCAACAACAAGTCGCCATATCTTTTGTACTATCGGGATTATCGGGCGCCGGAGGACAACAATATCTTTCCCCTTATTGTGCGGTAAGTACGGGACCCTCGAATATATATCTTTATATATCCAATTTAGGTTTGAGCTTTCTCCTTGTTTCACATTATTATTATGATTATTGTTTGATATTTATTTATTATTTTTTTGAAAAGAAGAAAGTATTTGGTTTTTTACTTCAGGCATCATTATTTTATTTTCATTAAATCATAAGTAATTACTAATTAATGCTAATAATTAATTGCTTATATAAATTTTATGTTATTATTTATTCTTTAACTAAACTTTCAGTTGGTACTTTTTACTTTTTAGTTAATAGATTAGCTTGGGATTATATCTTGTTATTTGGTTTATCTTTTCTATTATTTTTTACTTGTTTTACTTACTACTAGCTTAACAATATTTAAAGTGTTTTTACCTTATTTTTTATTTTTTCACCGACTCCGAACTATTTCTCTTTGAATTAATCTTGCAACTCCTAGTGTTTCCCCTATTTTTAATCATTTTATACAATTTACATTATGTCTCTAGAATTGTTCACATTTTTTGAATAATTTTTCTACTATAATTCCACTATTTTTTTACATTTTCTACTCTCTTCTTCCTATGTTATGAATGGTTTATGCCTAAAATTTATGTTTTCGACTCAATTGATCATCTGATTTTTAGTTTTCTGTATATTTTCTATGCCTTTACATAATCCTCTATGCTTTTCTATATATTCACTGAAGAAATATATATATTTTTGCCCACTGGAGAGTAATATCATCTTGCTTTGGTTTCTAGCAATGCCACGCGGCATGCGCGCAAACGAGGCAAGGGGCTTAAAACCGCTTAAACACGCTAAATCCGCTTACCTGCTATGCATATATATATATAGATACTATCTCTATATATATGTATATATCTTTGCTTACCCCGATATATATATATAAACGCTTTTTAGACCGACAAATCAGACAAACACAAATCATCTCGCTGGAGTTCAGAGTTCGTAAAAAAAAAATAAATGGCTAAAGGTAAAAAATCTAAGTACATTTAAGTAATTAAATTTAAAAAAAAACGTTGCCGAATTATAAACATTTTTATTATATAAATTTAATAGTCTAAAAGTAGCAAAAAAATAAAACCCCAGCAAGCTAATTATATTCATTCAAACATTAAACTTCTTTATGCTAAATAAATTCTAGTTTTTTTAATTAAGATTTTAAGTTAACAAATTATTACAAAAAAAATATTAAAACTAAAACTTAAAAACTTTATAAACCTTTTTTTTTAATAAATAATTCTAATTGCTTAGAACATTTAATAAAAATACTCATTTAAGCCTACATTTTTGACGGTTATGGAAACACACACATCCACCCACACACATTCTGCTGTACATAAAGAATTAAAGCTTGAATAAATTTTAAACCCATTTAAAAACAATACAAAAAACACCTAAAATGCTTTACACATGAAATTTTATTTGAAGTGAACGACAAAAAAAAAAACAAATGCTTGAAAAACCCAAGTGTAAACTCGAGCCAAATTGGCGGTGTTAATTTTTATATATATTTTTTTTTCTGGAAGGGATGGGCATCGGGATCGGACCAGCAACTGGTTATAGATAGGAAATTGGAAATAGGAAATTGAAGATTGCAGATTGCTGATATGCGGAACCACCACGGCGACAGAGGCTTCACCGATCCCCGGGCCAAACATCCTTGCATTTGAAACAAAATTGTTGCTTTTTGACGCCTCTTTGGTGTTTTCCCTTTTTCGAGTTTATGGGTTTTCCTTGCCAAATTCAGCAGCTCGCATCCGGATACATGAAGGCCATGATGAGCACTAGAAAGACAGCCAGTTGGACGAAGCCCACCAGGACGGTTTTGAACAGCTTCAACCGAACCTTGGGCTCCACATTGCTCTGAATGGGCGATCTTTTGATAATTCTTGCCTTTTGCTTCAATTTTTTCACCTTCTTCTTGGGTTCTTGTGGAGCTTTCTGGTCCTCCTCTTGTTGCTCTCTGTCTTTGTCCTGTACTTGGTCCGCATCTGCATCCGCATCCTGTTGCTGCTCTGTTTGTGTGGTGCTGTTTACCTGCTTGAAGACCGCCAACTCCTGCGACTGTAGGGCTGGCAGCTGACGCTGATGGTAATGATGATGAAACTCTGCTGATGGTAATAAGTTATCCTTGAATGGAATTCCCACTGCCAGGGGGGAATAGAGAAAGCCCTCCTCCGATTTCTTGGACAAGCTATTAAGGAACATGAACATGTCATGATCGAGGAGACTGTAGGAGCCACAACCGCCACCGCCACCGCCACCGCGACGCAACTGCTGGATCAGCACATCGGGATTCTCGCGCAGCATCCGTAAATTGGTGCACTGTAGGGGCGGTGGATTGCTCTCCGGCGAATTGATATTCATCAGGCTTGGCTGCTGCTCCACTTTGGGTTGCGGCAAATAGAAGCATTGCGTTTCATCGCTGGCCTTCAGCTCGTTGAGGGTCTTGGTCTCGATGCGAAACTCTCGAACCACAGCCAAATTATGGGCAATCGCCACAACGTGTGTCCTGTGAGTGACTCTGGCTCGTTGCTCCAAACGCTGGAAACCAATCCGGTAGAGGGGCATCTCCATGAACAGCATGGGACCACAACGGGGCGTATAGAAGGCTGTCGACGATTGACGTTCCATGTCATGGGAGATGAGGCTGCATCTCTGATTGGCCGCATTCGAGCCACGTAATGTGGTCTCCAGCTTCTCGTTGAGCTCCTGCAGCAGCCGGATTTCATGCTGCAACGTTGGCAGATTCTGGCACACCATATCCATTTCCTTTTGCCGCTGCTCCTTCTGGGACAGATAATGCTGACGCTGTCGCAGCTCGTTTAGCTGGGACAGCAATCTCTCCTGGTTGCTATCCTCCTGCTGCTGCTGCTGCTGCTGAAGCTTCTGTTTCTGCTGGAGCTTATGGAGCTGCTGATGATGTTGATGCAACTGGCTGACCGTTGAACTGGTCGGTGTGATGCTCATCTCGGTTATCGAAGACAATTCCAGGCCCTGTTCCATGGCCTTGCTGTGCAGCATCTCCTCCGAATTGGTCTTTTGGAGTTTTGATAACTTCCCATGGCCGCCACCGATGCCGATTAGCTCCAGATTCTCGCAACTGTGACGCAACTGACGTGCGGTTAGCAGCTCCTTGACCTTCTTCACCGGCTTGCACAGATAGACAAAGCTCTTGTTTTTTGGATCCGCTGGCAGCGGTATGGGTATGGGTTTACCCAACTTGGTTCGTTCCGCGGGGCTGCTACTTCGACTGCTCGTATCTGTGATCCCAACGAGTTCTATGCGTTCGTTATTATTAATATTAATATTATCGTTGCGTTGCTTAGGGACACCTTCTCGATTCCGGGATCTATCCAATACAGGTATACCGCTGCCTTCGGGTCGGATAGGGCGATGTGGTATGCCAGGACCAGGAAACGGTATGCTGCAGTGACTGACATGCGGTGTGTTTGACACACGGGGCGTCTTCTTGACTTGAACCGGCTCCGGCTTTAAATCTATTTCCGTACGCATTCGGGTGGGGTTCCTGTTTGGCGATTGTAGCCTGGGCACGCGTGGCACATAGCTGCGTTGCCTTGAGGCAGTGGCATGGCCAGCTGATAGTGGTGTCTGTGGTGTAGCCACTGGCTGCTGGACAGTGTTTCCCCGATTACGCGGCGAGCGACGGGGAATTTGAGCTGAAAAAAGGGAAAAAAACAGGAGTTCAGAGGGTAATCTCAAAAATCCTTTGCAGGATCTTTAACACTCACTTGTGGGCAGGCCACGACATAGCAGCTCTGTACGGGTATAGGTCGTCTTTCGGCGCAAACTCTGTTGTCCCTGATTGCCACCTTGGCCCGGTGGCAACTGGCCAGCGGCTGAAGGCTGCAGTATTTGCTGCAGGCCCTGCTCCTGGCCGCGATGTATGGAACGCATCTGATTGAAGCGTTTCTGATTCATAACGCTATCTCTTGCCACATCTGTGGCAATAGATGGGTGTTCAAATTTGTTAGTTAATATCACGGTTCATACGCGGGCAGAACCAAAATGTATTCAAAATAATGTGAGTTAAATTGAGTTACTGTATCTGTGGATGTCTGAGAAAATGAATGAGGTATTTGCTAAAATAATGTACAGAATGAAATGGAATCTAAGCAAACAAGGAACAGGTTACTGCGATGGCAAAACATAAAACTAAAAATATTAATTTAAAAAAATAAGCAGGATTTCCAATTTTATTCCTAGTCTTACATCACTTTAAACTGGTTGCAGTTTCCAGAAATAAATACCAGCTACCCTCGACTCTTTCCACTAAAAAGACAAAATCCTGTAGAGAAACAGGACCTCTGTATACCAAAACTACACAAAATCCTTTCAAATGCCAAAAAAAAAACCCCATTGATATAACAGGTAAACCAAAATCCTTTAATAAAAACCACTATAGATTTGGTTTATCTTAGTCTACCGGACGGGATGCCATCTTTGCATTGTCCAAAGCCTCTTTCTGCAGCTTCTCGTATTCGGGTTCAGTGCACCACGTGACCTGCGGCTCGGACGAAATGGCTGGGGGCCAAGGCATCTCTTCGGGTAACGGGGAAAGGCTCCGGCGCACTGGCATTTTAATGGCGTGAAGGGATCTGCCCAGCTGCCAGCTGTAGGGACTGCTCAGGGTTATGTTAGCCCGTGCCGACGAGCAGCTCTGGTTGGAGATCTGGGAGGTGAGGCGGGGCCGAGGTGGGAAGCCTTGATCTTCGACAACCGACAGCTGGCTGCGCATATTGCTGTTGGAAACGGCATTGCCGTAGCTGATTCGGCGTTCCGCCAAGTACCGACGATGCTCGGCACGGCGAAGATCCTCCCCAAATGTCTGCATCCTGAGACAACAACAGGCGTTCTCCTTTTTTTTTTTTTGTCGAAATAAAAAATGGATGCGCCAAATTTCGGAATCAAAAAGTGAAAGAATGGGAAAATTTGTAAGAGGGGAGAACTGTGACAGGTAACAACCAAAGCACAAATGATGCGAGTTTTCAGGAATCAAGTTTTGAGTATTATTTCAGCTGAAGGAATATTCTGTTGCTCAGCTTCGATATTAAATTTGTGAATGGGAAAGTCTTTGGAAAAATATAAATCAAAAATCTAGCAACTAAAAAAGTAGTATTTAAATCATATTTTAAGCTAAATTTACCCAGAGTTTGATGGAGCGATCAGCAGCCAGATGTCCTCCATAGATGTAACTCTTCCATATTTGTGTTTTTTGTTTTTGTTTTTTTAGGGACCAGAAATGCATCGGAGCTCCGGCCTTTCGTACATTGCCCGGCATCGACAATTGGTGCGAGATCAACTGCCTGCGCTATCCGCCCAATTGCCCGGAGGAGGCCTGCCACTGCCCGTAAGTAGATTAAAGTTCCTGAAAAAAAAAAAATCAAAACCGTGAATATCCTCTCATTTTGAAACCAGGCAAGAGTGCGTGGCCATTGGCGAGTTGGAGGGACAGGAGGGTGCCGATACCTACTGCATGGACCAATGCCTCAACTACGAGTCGGAGTGTCCACCCGACAAGTGTCGCTGCTACTAGTCGGGACGCGGATTACGGACCACACAGCTGTGCTGCCCAGCCATTGCCCCAAACCCTGAAGGATAACGAGAACAACGATGATGTATGCCATCTACGAAGCAAGGTCCAATGAATTAAATTTGATTGACAATTTTCTGGCGAATTTCAATGGGAGGAGGGAAGCTATTAAGCTTGATTCTTAGGATGATGGATCCTTGGCCGTGGTGCCCTGAGCCCCCATCTCTGGATAGTCCCGACTGGTTGGCTCGTACAGAAAGGGTCGGGTGAAGGCCTCGAGCAGCTCGCGATGCTCCCGCAGCCGCCGGGTCTGGGCCATGGGCGATTCCTCAACGTCTATGGTGCGTCTAGCACGGAACAGGGCCGATACTGTGCTGCCCAGGCGCATCCAGCGCTCGGTGGCCCTCGATTCAAGCTGCATTGTATATGGCAATATTTTCGCCAATCTGGTTTCGGAATTGTTTTTGTCTTCCTCATTGCTGGCTAGCGGTAACTCCAATGGCTTCACGGGCGCCTTTGAAAGCTTTTCATTCACGGCCTCCATTGGCAATGGCATCGTTTGGCTGCGTATTAGAACCTCGGCGCGCTCCTCTTTGGCATCTTGCTCGCTGTCTTCCAGCGGTAAGGCATCACAGCAGCCACCTTGCAGGTCACAGACATGGGCAAAGCTCGAAGCAATGCGACGCAATGAATATTCCTCGTGCGGCTCCACAGCAGCAACAGCAACAGGAGCAGCTGCAGCAGCTGCAATAGCCGGTTGGCTGCCGGCGCTCTCCGTTTGATCCGCCAATGCTTTCTGCTTCTGACGCATAACGTTTAAATTGTTATTGGACACCAGATTCCCATAGGTACGACGGAGCTCGGCGCGCTGGCGACGTGTGTCCTCACCGTCCGGCTTCAAGGAGCTGCTGCTCTTCATCATGATGACCTCTGATTTTTGGATATCTCAGGGAAAGAACTTAAAAAAAAAACAAAAGTGTAATGAATAATGTAAAACAAAATATTAGCCGAATGTGCGCTGGAAATTTAGATTTTCGGATATATTTAAATTTTTGGAGGTTTTTGAAAACCAATGTTGGACGCTGTGCCGGTAGCGATAGACTAGCATCTCCCTAACGGAGAAGCACCGACAACTGAATGAATTCCCACCGAATACTTTGACAATCACATTGAAAATCGAAAGTTATAGTCAAAGGTTTTCCATTTTTTGTGGCCGAAAGGCTTTTTAAGGTAAAAAAAAAAAACATGAGTTGCTTTTTGAATTCGCATCCGTTTTGGTTCGCATCTTTAATAAACCATCCACATTTCTTAAGTCTAAAACTTAGCCTATTTTCTCTCTCTCCCTTGATCTTCATTTGCAACAAAACAAGGTAAGGGTAAGGAGTTATCCATAACGATTGCGAACATCAGGGAATCGCTAAAGACTCTCAAATGCCAGCAATTTCGATAAGAAGCGATTGAGTACGAAGCTGATATTAATTAAGGTAATCTCTTGCAAGCAATTGCAAATTCCTTCACTCCTATTTGCCGTTGGACTCTTCGGCTCTGACTATAACTTAGAACTGCAAGCGCTTCTTCTGGGCCAGGCCATTGCCTCGGACTGTGGTCTCCACCAGCTTTCGCTTCAGCTGCGGCTTGTCATCATTCGTCGCCGCGGTCTCCTTGGCGGCCAGAATGGCCAAAGGCATGGGCAGCTTTGGACCCACTGTGGGCGCTGGCTTGTTGTGGAAATATGGTAGGCTCAAAGCTTCGCGACAGGAGACACGCTTCAGCGGATTCATGCTAAACAGGCGACGCATTAAATAAATCAAATCATTACCGGCAGCGGTGAAGATATTCTCCAGCGGCGTCCCGGGAAAATTGCGAAACACCAGATAGTCATGCAGCTTGGCAGCGTGCGGCCATTCCGATTCTGGCGGGGAACCGAGAGTGGCAAAAATGCGAGACAGTTGATCCAAATCGGAATCGCCCGGCATGAAGGGTACGCGCAGCATAAGCTCTGCCAGGATGCAACCCACGGCCCACATATCCACACCGGTACCGTATTGCCGGGCGCCAAACAACAGCTCGGGTGAGCGGTACCAGCGCGTCACCACATGATGCGTGTAGATGCGATTCGGTGAGCCAAAGGTCTTGGCCAAACCAAAATCACCGATCTTCAGGATACCGTCGCTGTTCACCAGCAAGTTGTTGGGCTTAAGATCGCGATGCAGGATCCAATTCTGATGCAGATACTCCAGTCCGCGCAGCGTCATTATGGCATACGCCTTGATGTTGCCCGGCGTCAATATGATCTTTGTGTCCTTGATAATTACTTCCAAATCGGTGTCCATGAAATCGAACACCAGCGAGACATTCGACATCTGGCCAAAGACGTCCACCAGACCAATAATGTTCTCGTGCTGCAGCTCCTGCAGGATCTTGATCTCGCGCAGTGCCGTCCGGTTAATCCCGTCCCGGGCATCCTCGCGCGAGCCCTTCTTTATCTTCTTAACGGCCACAATCTGGCTGGTCACCGTGTCGCGCGCTTTGTAGACGATGGCAAACTGCAGGCAACAAACAAACGACCGCCATTAGGATTGGCTTCCATTAAATTGGCCGCATCAGACGCTGCCGCACTCACCTGACCCTCGCCGAGGAAGGACAGCTTGGCATAGCGATCCCTCTTGTCGGTGGCGTTGTTGGGTAGCATCGTAAAGCCTCATAAATGATAAAATAACCCACAAAAGCCGGCGCGTGGCCCAAACAATTCAATTCGACAATAGGGATGAGCGGAAAATGTGTGTCTGGCTATCGATATATCGATGATTTTATCAAATTCAAATATAAATACTGATTTGTACATTTTTATATATTTTTATTACCCTCTAATATAGTTAACAATTAAAAATTAGCCTAGAAAGGGAACGGTGGGAAAAGGAAACACGGAGACATTTTTTATATATTATTTATTTTGTAAATAAGGCATTAATTTTAACAAAATAAACTTCCAGCATGTGGAGAAATAAATTTGCTAATAGTTTGAGTTTGGGAAAAGTTGAGGATCGCAAATGCCCAGTTGAAAAGCCAAGGCTCCACCTTTTTGGATATTGCTTTACGATATTCAAGATTTACGATATTCAAATTAAAATTGGTGTATTTTTTTCCAATATATGAATTTGCAATTCAAAGTTGATAGCAATATTTAAAAATACCATTTAATTTGCAAAAAGTCGAATATCGATACATGAATCGCTTCTCCATTCGGTAGATCGGAAAACTCACGCGTCGTGATATCGATAGGCCCATACGAGTTCTTTGCTTTTTTTTCATCCGGCTGAGAAAATCTTGTTTTTTTCGATTTAATTAAAATAAACGCCGGCAAAATGGACGTGCGCCCCAACCAGACCATCTACATCAATAACCTGAACGAGAAGATCAAGAAGGAGGAGCTGAAGAAGTCGCTGTACGCGATTTTCTCACAATTCGGCCAAATCCTCGACATTGTGGCACTGAAAACGCTGAAGATGCGCGGCCAGGCGTTCGTCATCTTCAAGGAGATCGGCAGCGCCTCAAATGCACTGCGCACGATGCAGGGCTTCCCCTTCTACGACAAACCGATGCGCATTGCCTACTCCAAGTCCGATTCGGATCTGGTGGCAAAGCTGAAGGGTACGTTCAAGGAGCGTCCCAAGAAGATTAAGCCGCCGAAGCCAACGGTGGGCGCCGAGGATAAGAAGTGAGTGTTCATTAAGGACAGAAGCGTCTATAAAAACAGAGCTTAACATAATTTCTTTTCTTACAGGGACAAGAAAAAGAAGCCGACCAGCACTGAGAACTCGAACCCGAATACACAGACCGAGCAGCCGCCCAACCAAATTCTCTTCCTTACCAATCTGCCCGAGGAGACCAACGAGATGATGCTCTCCATGCTGTTCAATCAGTTCCCAGGCTTCAAGGAGGTGCGCTTGGTGCCGAATCGCCATGATATCGCCTTTGTGGAGTTCACCACCGAGCTGCAGAGTAATGCCGCCAAGGAGGCGCTGCAGGGCTTTAAGATAACGCCGACGCACGCCATGAAGATTACCTTTGCCAAAAAGTAAGCTCCCGGGACATACACAGGCGAAGTGTGTAAGGATCGGATCGGCTTGCTCGTTCGCCGGCGTTGAAGCAAGCTCAACCTCAATTTGCTGCTTTCCCAGGCTTTTGGCAGGCGAGCTAGTCCTTTTTTTTAAACGCTCCTAAGTTTAATCTATAGAATAAATCGATATATAACTAACCTTTATTTCAGTTAAGTCTAAAGATTATGTGACAAGGGAAACCTTTTAATGGATTAACAGGCATTCTGTATTTATAATGGGATAAATAATATTCCGAAATGGGCCACAGGATTTCTCGTATATATTTCTATGTATAAAGCTGTATGTGTTACGTATCCTGTATATATAGGGATATCCTGTGCCCAGCGTTGTACGGCATCGGTGGCTCTAGCTCAGTTCTTTTGATCCTGCTCCTGGCTCTGTATCTCCCCTTGGCCACCATATAAAATGCGCGAGTTCTGCTGCTGTGGGTCCTCTTCGATTGAGAGCTCCTCATCGGCGGCAGCAGCGGCGGCCACATCCACATCATTTTCGGCGATATGTTTATCCATGGACTTCTTTAGCTTATCCATATTGGCCCCAATGATGGTATCCAGAACGGCACCCTCCTTGATCAGTATGAATGTTGGCATGCTGGTTATGTTAAAGTCCTCGGCAATATCTTCATTCTCATCGACATTCACTTTTAGGATCATTACGTGTTCGGAGTATTGATCCGCCAGGACATTCAGCTTGGGAGCACAGACCTTGCACGGTCCACACCAGTTGGCAAAGAAGTCCAAGATGACAATTTTCTTCACGGCGCTGGAAATGCGCATATCCAGCTCGGCCTTGTCTTTGACCAGGGACACCATTGTTCTTCTTACCTTGAAAATGATTTTCTTTTTTAGTTTTTCATATATTCTTTCAGAGTAAAAGCTGGCTTACACCGTGATGGGAACACTGGGAAAACTATGGTTACGAATTCGCTGGGCAAGGCAGGCCACCAGAATTATTAAGCGGACTCGAGGGAAGGAAATCCCAATATTTTTGCGGAAGTACGGAAAATTTCCAAGAAAAAACTGTATCGACCGGTTGGAAAGAAAGCCTAAAAGGGGATTTAGACCAAAACGAATCTGACAAGAGGCGAAAATGGCTAACTTGATCCTAAATAGTGTTTGCATAGTTCACTTCGGTTGTTTAAACTTTTCCGGGCAGAAGCAGTGTGACCCATAGTTGTACCATCCTTTTCCTGGCCACACTGCTGCATCGGTCATCATGGCCATTTTGGCGGCCATTTTACCCAAAGAGGAGCCGGAGAAGAGAGAGCGAATGGCGAAAAAAAGCTCGAATTCGGCGGGAATTCCAGGATCCACCAACGGAGGAGGGTATATAAGCCCCCAACACCGCCTGTTCCCCGTGCAAAAGCAGCAGCAACTCCGCAACTCCCTGAATTTAATTCGAATCCATTGTTCCCGTTTCGTCGTAAAGTTCAAGTCAAATCAACCCGTAACCATGTCCATCGTCCGCAGCATGAACGACTACTGGAAGCGCATGGAGGCCGCCGACAATAAACTGGTCGTGCTGGACTTCTACGCCAACTGGTGCGGTCCCTGCAAGGGCATGGATCCCACCGTCAAGGCATTGGCTAGGAAGTATGCCTCCAAGGCGGTGGTCCTCAAGGTGGACGTGGACAAGTACCACGAGTTGACGGAGCGCTACAAGGTCCGCAGCATGCCGACCTTTGTCTTCCTGTTGAACAACCGGCGACTGGCGTCCTTCAGCGGTGCCGACGAGGAAAAGCTGACCACCATGATGGCCAAGCTGGTCAAGTAAGGCGAGTTGAGGGCTCTGCGATTTTATTCAGTGTTGTATGTTTTATGTTAAGACAGAAAATCCTAACCTCCATCTCGGTGTATGTATTAATGCTAGGCGGTGAGTGTCTGCGACACAACCTCAAAGGAAAGTCTGAAAAAAAAAGTATTGTAATTCCTAATTATGTAAACCACAAATGCATTCTGTAATTTAGAATTAACGAGACCACAAATTAGCTTTAAGCTTAGGCACAAAACAATTCGATCTTAAATAAATTGTAACCACTCATGACTTTAAATTAAACAAGAACAATTTTTTTATAGGTATTAAGGGGTTCAATTTCAGCTTCTATCAGATATAAGAAAGCCCTTTAATACAGGTAAATAATATAAAAAACCAAAAAATTAATAAATTACTCATAAAGTCATAATTACATAAAGTCATTGTATATTTAAACAGAGTTCACTGTAAACGCTTATCAGCTAGCATTATTTACATATATATTGATATATATATATCAAATATTCAATGTGATCTACATGGGAACGTCGCTTAGCCTTTATCTGTTCGCTGAAAGACTCGAATTCGTCACTAATTAGTCCCACAGCTGAAAATCGGAAATGCCGACTCGGATCTTCGGTCTTCAACCGGTTTTCTATTGTTTGGGCTGCTTGGCTGGGCAATAAAAATAAAAAGAACCGCACAAAGAACACCGATCGGATCAGAAGATCTCCTCTCCTCTGGCCGGGAGTCCGGGACTTCCCTCTGGCGGCGGATCGCAAGCTCCGAGAGTAAATTGACGCGAAAGCTTGACGCATGCTGGCAATAATAAATCCGCGCCAGATAAGCCGAGAGATGAGCAGTTCCCCGCTAGCATCAGATCTCTGCGCATCATGTTTCCCGCTTCTCGCTGGCCTGCTCAGCTACTGGCTGCGATTGGCCTCCTCGTGGTGGTTATAGCGGTCACTGTGGCCGCCGGTAAGCCATCACGCCACCGAACGACGTCGTCGGATGACTGTCCGGCGATCAAGCTGAAGCGTCAGTGGGGCGGTAAGCCTTCACAGGGCCTGCACTACCAGATCCGTCCCATCCGCTATGTGGTCATCCATCACACGGTCACGGGCGAGTGCAGCGGGCTGCTCCAGTGCGCCGAGATCCTCCAGAATATGCAAAACTACCATCAAACGGAGCTGGATTACGATGATATTAGTTACAAGTAAGGCTGGCGACGATTTAAAGGAAACACTAACACCATTTGTGGCCTTCTATGCAGCTTCCTAATTGGCAGTGATGGCGTTGTTTACGAGGGCACTGGCTGGGGATTGCGTGGAGCCCACACCTACGGCTACAATGCGAACGGCACGGGCATAGCCTTCATTGGCAACTATGTGGGTAAGTTTTTACACAAAATTTCAACAATTTTGTGTCCTACATATCTTTCCATGATTCCCGATAGACAAACTTCCAACGGCAGCTGCGCTCCAGGCAGCCAAAAGCCTTCTGCGCTGCGGCGTGCGACAGGAAGAGCTGAGCGAGGATTATGCCCTGATTGCCGCCTCGCAGGTGATTAGTACCCAGAGTCCCGGACTGACGCTGTACAATGAGATCCAGGAGTGGCCGCACTGGCTCTCAAATCCCTAAAAAAAAGAAATATTTTTAGATATCCACGTTTGATTGTGTATGTGTGTGCACTGGAAGCTCCGATATCGATAGGCCAGCTGCAGTTATCAACTGCATTTCTGTCCTTTCAATCACGAAATAAAACTGTCAAAAACAATAAAAGATGGCTTTTTTAAGGAACAACGAACCGAAGCCGGATTATGGGGAGGACAACGACAACGCCTTTATCACCAAGATGGCGATCCGTCCGCTGTTGGCCGCCAATTGCACCGATTATGTGGTGGCCCATTCAAACGCCGCCCTGCGTCCCGTACGTCAGATCTCCGAGGTCTTCCTGCTGCCGCATATCCTGGAGGTGATGCACAAGCTGGGCGTGAATCGACTGCTGCGCATTCAGAGCCACACATGGCCCCACCTGGTCGCCGACCGTGGCCACGGTGCCATGGTTGTGGCTGCACCGCACAGTGGTCGCACCCTTAGCTATATACCGCCCGTCTGCGATGTGGTATGCCGCGCCGTACTGGAGGCCAAGAAAGTGAAATTGAACCATCTCTCTGAGTCGCCACTGCTGGGTGCTTTGGCCGTGATTCTGGTGCCGGATTTTGAGCGGGTGCGCCATGTGGGCGCTCTCTGTAATGCATTTCTACGCAAGATTTGCCACGACAAGATATATAGGCCCGTCCTAACCATTCCCTCGACCAAGAATCCAGGGTTCTTCCATCGCTTGTTCAATGGCGTTGGGTGCCTGGTGGCCACGCCCGCCCAGCTGGTCTGGATTATGAAGGATAGGACGGATCTGATGCAGTTTAAACACCTTAAGGTCATAGTCTACGACGATATTGATCTAATGGATCCGAAGATGTTGACGATGGCGGAGGAGATGCTAAAGAAGCTCATGCCCATGGATCGCTGCCATCCGCAGCTGGTGATGGTCTCGCAGTCGTATGATCCCGGCCAGATGGCCAAGCTGAAGCTGCTGAATAGCAATCCGGCACTGATATTTGGTGACATACTGGAGGCAGCTATGTACGGGGAAGCGCGCTTACGGATAGCTCTCTGCCCCGAGCAGGCTAAGATCAACGAGGTGCTCAAGATGCTGCAGCTGCGTCCGCCCAACGACTACCGCACGGTGATCTTATGCACGGACGACGCAGATATGCGACGCCTGGTATGGCTTCTCGAGAGGGAGCACCACCACAGCTGCCTGCCTTACTACCAGGATGCGAACCTCGAGGTGGGCGAGCAGGTGCATAGCTGGCTGAAGGAGACACGCGGCATCATTCTGTTGGCCACCGACAATTGCCCGGAGCTGAGCATCCGGCATGCTCACACGCTAATCCACTACAGCATGAGCGATAGCTGGAGTAAATTCAAGATGCGTCACCTGGCCATATCCGGTAATCTGACCAACAGACTGGATAGAGACACCTGCCGTGGCGAGGAGAAGGGTTTGTCGCTGTATTCCTTGGTCCTGCTGGACGATACCAACCAGAAGCAGCTGCCACGTCTTGTGGACTTTGCCCAGAAATACCAGACCGTGGATGATGCCATTGTGGCCGTGGCCAGGCGGATACGCCAGCAGGTGGCCATGCTGCAGCACAACCACAATGTTGTGTGTCGCCAGATAATGATGCTCGGCGATTGCATCAATAACCTTTGTGAGGAACGCCACCATGCTGACCATTTGGATCGACCAACTGCTCTAGTGCCGGCCTCGGGCGATGTCAAGTTTCTCCTGGTACGTGTCTACTCGCCAACGCACTTCTGTGTGCATCTTTTGGAGCACCTGCCGCCGGGCGAATCCTGGAAGAGTTTCCCCTCTCCACCCTTGCAACAAATGCGCCTCCAGCTAATGCAGGACGACAGCAGCAAGGAACGCTACTGGCCCCCGATTGCTGGTGCCGTCTGCCTGTGTCGCACTGAGACCAACCAAATTCGTGTCCGGGTGCTAAAGGTGGAGCCGATTAAGAATGTAAACCTGTCGAATATCAATGTGAAAGTCTTGGTCCAAGCCATGGACGAGGACACTCGGATCTTTGGCGTGAAAAGCGGACAACTGTACAAGTGCCCGGAGGCATTGCAGGCGGAATCACCAATGGCGATCGATTTGCGGCTATTTGGCATGGTTCCCCACTCCGGAGAACGCGACTGGTCCGAGGAGGATCGCCGAGCCATAGAAATCAAGCTGAGGAACCTGCCCAAGGAGTGCTTTCTGCAGGCCAACGTGCAGTTCGCCACCGCACACACCATCTTCGTTCGCAATCTGATGGCCATATCGTATGCCAAAGCCCTAAAGATGCATGTACGTCAGTTCAATCTTGGCCGGCACCTGACCGAGACCCAGTTGGCCAAGAGCAGCCAGCAAGCGAAGAACAAGATACTGGCCTTCTTCGAGGCCACCACAAAAGAGCCAGTTAAGCTGGAAAACGGCGAGCAGAAGGTGGAGATAGAGGTGAAGCCGAGGGAGGAAACCAAAGAGAATAATCCACCCAATCGGCCAGGCTTGGCAGGCAGAGCCCTAAGCGCCATCCAAATGGGTTTCCAATGTGTCTGGCGTAACAGGCTGGCTAAAGAGCTGAAGCAACTGGAGAAGCACGAGGCCAAAGAGTCGTCTGAGCCACTGCAGCCGAAGGAGGTCAAAGCGGCAGCTGAGCAGCCACAAAATAATGATGGCATCAGCCAGCTGTTGCAGTGCATCAATAACATTGTGGCGCTGCGAGTGGAAGACGACAAGGCAATGCAGGAGGAGGACCAACACCACACGCTCTTAGCTGCAAGCAAATTCCTTGACCATATGGAGAATGGACTCCAGACATCTGTTGACGGCAAACCAAAAAGGAGCCCTAAGGAGGAGGATACCAAAGATTCTGCTGTCCCTCTAACTGACCCGAAGTTTCAACTCCAACTGCCTGCCAATGTGGCGCGTCCGCCGACCACCTACTATCAGACCTTAACTACATTGGAGCTGCAGGTGCTGCTGCCCGATGATGACTATAACTACACCGCTTTGCTCGATAACAATCTTGTTCTCTTCCACGCCATTCACCCCTCGTCGGAGATCCGCTATCAATTCCAACTGCCCATGGGCATTCCATACAGCAAGCTGAGTGACTATATGCGCGGTCGCACCGTCTACCTGAGTGTCAAGAAATTAGTGGCCATGCCGGATCCCTTGAACTTCCATCACTACCATCGTTTCCTGAAGCCCAATCACGACAACTATGGCCAGCTGGATGAGCGTCAAGAGGAGCAACTGGCGAAGTTCACCGAATATGGCCAGCGAATGGCATTCAAGGAGATGAAATACGAGGATCAGGACCAAGAAGATAGTGCTGACGAAGACCGTAATATGGAGGGAATCGAGCGCGGAGATTTCGTTGACTACCAAGACTGAGGATGCATGCTTTATCCCAGGACGAAAGACAACACAAGGGAGCTCTTTCCAGTTGAAGTATTTTTTTTTTGTTTACTACATAAAACGAGAGAAATAAATTTATAAAAATACAAAATTATTCATAAATAAATTTAGCTTTTTGTTTGTTTTTGTTTTTATTTAATATTTTACTATGGGTTGGTCTTAATTTACAAAAAAAACGGTTTTGCGTTTGGTCATAAGAAACATATATATATTATACGTGTGATCTATATATATATATAGAGATATATATTGGTTTTGATATATATGGTAATTGCCTATAAACAGCATAATTGGCAATGAAACTTTCTGTTTTGGGGGAGGAGGAGGAGGCTTGCTTTTAAAAAAATATATATGAATGCGTTTTTAAGAAGACATTTCCTATAAAAGTGGTTGCTGGAAACAATACCACGGTTTATTCATTACGCCCTCTTCCCGCTTTAAACTTATCAACTAATCATAGGTCACGAATTTTGTTGAAAATATTAAATTGAAGCTGTGATCGCGTTTTTAACATTTCAAAACTTCTTGAATAATTTATAATTTGTTTTTTTTTTTCAGAATATGATTTTATGTTTAAAGTGTGTAAAAATTCAGTGAAATCTAAACCGTAATCGTCAGTGTTTGTGGCTTTAACGAGTTGTTAAATAAAACCGTTTTGCCCTTAAAAAGTTATCCCACAATTTAATGGACCTTAATTACATTTTACCCGCAATGGGAATTATTCAACTACTATCTTCAGTATATTAATTCTGCGGCCTTTAATTTTCGCATCCCTTTTAATCGTCACTCTCCTCGAATGTGGGACTGCTGGGCGAGTACGCCGGACTTGTGGGACTGTAGTGCGATGGCGCCGTCGGTGAATACATCGGCGATGCGGGCGAATAGTTACGGGCCGTTGGCGTGTACGTCGGCGATGTGGGCGAGTACTTGGTGCTGCTGGGCGAATAGATGGACATGTTGGGCGAGTACCGTGGACTGGTCGCCGAGTATGTGGATCCAGTGGGACTATACTGGTTCGATGGAGAGTGCTGTGGCGAACTGGGCGAGTAGAGTGGTGACGTTGGCGAATATTTGGGCGATGCCGGTGAGTACTGCGGTGATCCGGGCGTATATTGCGGTGATCCTGGCGAGCCATCGTACGAGGGTGATGGCGGCGAGTATGTCGGTGAGGTTGGCGAATACTTCACTCCAGTTTGCGAGTAGGCCGGCGAGGCTGGTGAATAGTGCGGCGATGCCGAATAGTTTGGACTCGTCGGCGAATAGGATGGTGTTACGGGCGTATAATTCGGGCTCGTCGGTGAGTACGATGGCGATGTGGGCGAGTAGCATGGTGACGTCGGGGAGTACGATGGACTCGAGGGCGAATAGGATGGCGATGTTGGCGAATAGGATGGCGAATTGGGTGAATAATTTGACGAGCTGGGCGAATAGGCGTTGCCCGGCGAATACATGTTGCTACCGCTACCGGCAAACGACGGACTCGACTGGAAATTCGACGTGGGCGAGTATACCGGCGATGTCGGTGAATATCCAGATGACGATGGCGAGTATCCCGTCGACTGTGGATTGAAATTCGGTGTCGTTGAGGCGTAACGTGGACTTGCGGACGCATATAGCGGCGATGTCGGCGAATAATTTGGACTGGAGGGCGAATAGTTCGGTGAGGCACCGCCTGGCGAGGAGGCCGTGTAGTTGGGACTTGTCGGCGAATATGAGGGCGACACACTGGGCGAGGCCGGGAAGTACGGTGACATCGATGGGCCCGGTGAGTTGGGCGAGGAGCTTGGATGCGCTGGCGACCAACTGGGCGACATACCGGATGCATCCGAGGCCGCAGAGGGTGAGAAACTCGGTCCTCCAGGGGTCATGGCACTCACTAAAAAACAGAGAAAGAAGAAAAAAAGGGAAATAAGTGAGTTAAATATAAAATTTTCGAGTTTGTGCAAGGGTACTCACCATGGCCTGGCGGCGAGAAGTACCGCGGCGTGTTGCAGTTGACCCACGGCGTCATTGGCGGCGTCATGCTCGGCGTTGAGCCGCCGCCAATAAACATGGCAGCGCCGCCCAGCATACTGCTGCCCAACGTATTGGGAATCTCGATGCCGAAGCGGCACTTTTCGGCATCCAGCAGCAGATCGAAGCATCCGGTGCCCATTTTGGGCAGCTGTCCCATAATAATGTTCTCGGACACGCCTCTCATCGGATCGGTTTCGGCATGGGCGGCTGCATCCATAAGCACGTCCACCGTTTCCTCGAAGGAGCAACGCATAAGGGCGCCAGTGTCCTGCCTGTTGATGCCGTGACGGGTGATGGCCATCAAATGGCCCTTGGCGGTCATTACGTCGCACAACAAGGCCAAGTGGCGATAATTCACGTAAAGGCCATAGAACTGCAGGACGGCATTCATTTCCTTCTCGACGGACTTACGCACCGCCTCGATGCCCAGCACCTGGAAGATCTCGCAGATATCGTTGGACGATGTACGTATGGGGTCTACGTCACGCTCGGAGAGCACCTTCATCATCGATGTGCCGTCCGTCTCTAGCAGCCACTCGCCGATGGCCTTAAACTCGCCCGTCTCCGTGATAACGATACGCTTCTTGCTGTCCGTCTGCGGCAGATGCATGTACACCTTGCCAATGGCTTCGATGCCCTGAAGCGTCATGTCCGACAGCATGTTGGCCTCGATGCACCGAAGGAACATATCATCCTCCATCTTATCGACGGCCTCGTCCTCATCCTGGAACTTGTTCTCCTCGTTGTTCATTATCCTGATGCGCAGCACCAGTTTATCGGCATTGTCGTCATTGAAGATGCAGTTGAGATCCTCACCGAAGCCCACATTGATCTTCTCGGCGATCTGTTCCATGGTCAGCTTCTTGTCCGTCATCCGCTTGCGATCCAGCTCGATGCGGAGTAGCCAGGGCGAGATGCGTGTGGGATCAAAATCGGGCATTTCGTAATAAACATTGACGAACTCCTGATCCTCGGATATTACCGTTCGCTGTGGATCCGGATCGTAGTAAATGGCCGTATTGGCCGTCACCTTGCGCAGCGTTGTATGCTCCAGCCGGCACAGCACATTTTTGGCCTTCTCCGCATCACGGGCAGCTCCGCCCGTTAGAAAGACGGTTAGTGAGGGAGCCTTGGGCTTCTTCGATATATTTATAATCTCCTTAAGACGCGGCACACCCAGGGTCACGTTCTTCGAGGACACACCAGCGAAATGGAAAGTGTTCAGTGTCATCTGTGTGGCAGGCTCGCCCAAACTCTGGGCAGCCAAGGCGCCAACCATTTCGCCAGGATTGGCTTGAGCCTGCTGGAATCTTGTCTCGATTTCACCAATCAACCACTCGAACGCCTCGGCGGACAGACGGAACTCCTCCGAAACGTATTTGGTGCAAAGAGTTGACCGGATGAGGCACTGGAAGAGGAGCGTGGCATTCTCATTCGCCTGCTTCGATATCCGATCATTGCCCGTCACAATGACGCATCTCTCCAGCAAACCCTTAACGCCACTGATCACCCGCATGGGCGACAGGTCCGTGGGCAGGCGTTTGTTGATATGAAAGATTTTCTGCACATTCCAAATCATTCGCTGGAGATTGCATGGCAGAACCACCTTGGAGTCGCCATTGGGGAAGATCTGGCGCAGGCTGTCGCGATCGGAAACCAAATGATCCCACTCAGCTTCCAGTTCCTGGATGGCCTCGCTGCTGTCGGTGACCTCCTTGATCACATCGTCATTGAACACCTTCCGCATGTAGCGCTCGTTGCTCCAGTCGAACTTGAAGCGCTTCTCGAACGCCTTATTGGACAGCTTCACCGTTGGCAAATTCTGGAATTCCACCAATTCACCACAGAGACCATCCTCGCCGTAACGCAGCTGAATGAGCTGGCCCACGGAGTTACGCACGGTGCCATCATAGTTAACCATCACCGACTCCATAGCCTTGATGAGACGTCGCTGAATATAACCAGTTTCGGCTGTTTTCACGGCAGTATCAATCAGACCCTCACGACCGCCCATGGCGTGAAAATAGAACTCGGATGGGGTCAGGCCGGCCAGATATGAATTCTCCACAAAGCCACGCGACTCGGGACCATAATCGTCTTTGATGAAATGCGGCAAAGTGCGCTTACGGAAACCGTATGGGATTCGTTTACCCTCAACGTTCTGCTGGCCCACACAAGCGATAACCTGTGAGATGTTGATGTTGGAACCCTTTGAACCGGACACCACCATGGCCTTTAGATTGTTATACTCGGTGAGGGATTTCTTGGCGGAGCCACCGGTCTTGTCACGAGCATCGTTTAGAATGCGATTCACCTTATTCTCGAATGTCTGACGCAGCGTGTTGCCCGGTGTCGGCTCCAGCTCCATGTTATGCGCCTTCTGGATAACGTTTATCACGTCATCTTTGGCCTTCTTAATGGCCATCTGGATCTCGTTGTAGGTCTGCGGATCGGCAATTGTATCACCAATACCGATACTATGGCCCTCAAGGAGCAGCCAATTATTGATCACCGTCTGGATGTTGCCATAGAAACGTCCGGCAATCTCGTGTCCCAGCTCCAGGAAACAGATATGCAGCAGCGAACCGGCCGATGTGCCCAGCGTCTTTTTGCACAGAATGCCCATGATAAGTTCACCGTGCTCCACCATTACCTTGGTGTCGCCAGGCGATATCCATTTGTAGGGGCCATCGTCCTCTTCGTCCGGATGCGTGGAGTGCGTTCGGATCATGTTGACGTTGCCGGGTATGATCAGTGAGAAGATCTGTTTGCCGGTCCACAACGGACGAGGCTTCAGGATGCATGGCTGCGGCATTTTGCCATCCCATGTGGGCAGGAACATCAGCAAATTCATCATCTGTTCACGGGTGATGAAGACATCGCGTTTGGTCATCTTACGGACCGCTGTCAGTGTGTCCTGCACAATGCCCATGACGGGCTTGTTAGCCTGCGGCGTAATGATCTGTCTGGGCGTTATGTGAATGTTCTCCACCTCGGCGCGCGTCTCCATGGACTGGGGAACGTGGAGATTCATCTCGTCGCCATCGAAATCGGCATTGTAGGGCGATGTACACGAGAGGTTCATGCGGAAGGTCGACCAGGGCAGCACCTTCACCCTGTGCCCCATCATACTCATCTTGTGGAGCGTCGGCTGACGATTGAAGATGACCAGATCGTCGTCCCGCAAATGCCGTTCCACCTTGTAGCCGCACTGCAGATGCAGATCGGAGGATTTGGGATGGAACCGCAAATCGATACGCTCGCCATTGTCGCGGACAATGTATTTGGCGCCTGGATATTGTGAGTTACCGCGACGCACCAGCTCCTGCATCCGATCGATGTTGAAGGGCGTGACCAGCTCGGGGAAGGTCAGATTCTGGGCAATGGAGCGTGGTACACCGACCTGGTCGATACGCAAATTGGGATCTGGTGTGATGACGGTACGTGCCGAGAAATCGACACGTTTGCCCATCAAGTTGCCACGAATTCTGCCCTCCTTACCCTTAAGACGCGCCTTGATCGCCTTTAGGGGTTTACCGGACTTTTGCATAGCCCTGGGCATGCCGGGCATATCGTTGTCCACCAGGGTGGCCACATGGAATTGCAGCATTTTAATGTTCTCCTGAATTACATGCGCTGCCGCTCCACTGGCCTCGTTCTTGCGCAGCTCGTTGTTCGCCTTGATAATATCGGACAGCTTGTGGGTCAAATCGTCCTGATTCTTGGCCGCACCAAACATGACGACGGCTGGACGGACAGCTAGCGGCGGTACAGGCAGCACGGTGACAATCATCCAATCGGGACGAGCGAACTTGGGATCCATGCCCAGCAGAATGCACTCCTCGTCGGTGATATGCTTAAGGATCTCCCACACGCGTTCCGCCGACACCACAATCTTTTTCTCTTGCGAATCCTCATTGGCATGCTTCCACTCGGCCGTCAGATCCAGTCCAGTTCTTCTGATGGACGGCTGATAGTGACCGCAACCGCCGTGACCGGGCTTTTTGTTCGGATCCGGCGGCTGGTTGTCCTTGGTCAGGTCCATGTCCTCACCGCCCTCGCAAATGGTCTTGCCCTTGCACAAATCATAGACGTAGGCCAAACGTTTGCGGGGCTGTCCCTTCGACTTGAGCATGATCTCCTTTATTTTGGGATTTTGCGGTGAAACGAGCATCTTGGAGCAGTAAAAGCAGACGCAGCGCAGTATCTTGATGGTCTTTGTGACGAAACCAATGTGGAAGACCGGCTTGGCCAGATCTATGTGACCGAAATGGCCGGGACATTCGGTCATATTGCCGGCACAGGTCTGACAACGCGACGTCCTGTCAATGACACCCTGTCGTGGATCCATGAGGCCGCCCAGCTTGGGTCGTCCGCCCTCCATGGTCTCGGCGAACTGGACGCCGCCTTCGGTGACGGACATGCGGCGCTGCAAAGGTAGAGAATGTAGCATTAGTTAAGAGTTCTGTGTGGGTGTTAGAGGGATTTTGGGACATTATGTGCTTATATAGTTATATAATTCATTTTAGGATATAATTTAGCAGGCTTTCAGTAGGATCGTTGTCTGTCATTAGATTTAAACATTGATTTATCAAGATATCCATATGCTTTTTATATTATTTATTTAAGTTATTTGAAATGTTTGAAGGTAGTTTTTAAGGTAAACTAGCATCTATGCACAAACATATTTCCCTGTTCAGCATTTCCCAAGATCCTTTAGATGACTCCTGCGAGTTAGGGCTCAGTATATGGGGAAGTAAGCAGCGCGCATTACATAAAATGCCGCCTAAAACTCTAAATTGTTTCAAGGCATTTTAATATCCTTTGTTTATTCCATTGCGATTGCGAATTTCGTGGATTTTCGACACTACTTTTTTTTCAATATGGCGTCGCAGACGGAAGGGCATGGGAATGGGGGAGCTGTTGCCGCTGCACTCACAATTTCATCAGGTGACAAAATGCCAAACTGTACGCGCTTCACCTGGCGCAGCGGCGCCTTCGAGTCCGTTGTGGTGCTCATCCTGGCTGCTGGACCTAAGCGGCAGCGAACGCGCCGATTCGCTGAGTCTCCGCTTGATGTTTCGCTGGCTGGGCTGCTGCTGCGTCGTCACACTTTTCACCCACTTGGCAGCGGGTGGGAAAACGGAGGCGGCGACCGCGGGGCGCAACGGAAAACAACAGCAAGGAGCGTGGGCCGCTTGGGTAAACAATCAGGGTTTGTTTTAACGAAATTAACGGAATTCGCGCAAAAAAAAATTCTTCGTGAAAACGCGGTGATGCTGAAAACATCGGGCAGGTCATCGATGTTTCATCGATGTTTCTGTCGATATCGATGTGTGCATCGATGTTTTCACCGGCACTAGGAGCACGAGCAATGCCCTCAATAACCGGTTGGGAGACTCTCAATAACCGCTTCGGAATTCGTGCCCACCTTTCTCCCCATACAAAAATAACCGCTTCGGAATTCATGCCCACCTTTCTTTTCCCGATTGGGCCACTTTCTTTTCCCGATTGGGACTTCGTGCTGAAGTCATCGATACACCGAACATCGATGTTTTACCGATGTTTTTGTTGACATCGATGTTTTCATGCCGGCGATCAGCTGTGGGGGAATTACGACAATAAAAATAAAAATAAAAAACAACGAAAGGCAGCGAAAAGGATGAGCGAGGCCGGCCCCAACGCGGATGCACTGGCGGCCGAGAAGCAGCGCAAGTTTCGCATACAGGGTAAGGTCTCCGAGCCCGAAAACAAGACCGTCAATGCCTCATTGCGCCTCCCCTTTGCAGCCGCCGCTTTCCTGGGTCTTGTGGGCGGTGTATCAGCGCTATTTGGATTCTCGCGCACACTGGCCACCGCAAAGAAAGCTGACAGCAAGGTGCTGCAGCAGGCTGGCACCCGGCAGGGCATCATTCTGATGGACGAGGGCGCTACCCTGGCTTTGCGCGCCCTGGGCTGGGGCACGCTCTATGCTGTACTGGGCACTGGTGCCTTCTGCTACGGCTTCTGGAAGCTGAGCGGGGCCAAAGACGTGAGAGCAGATGACGCAATTTTAGCATACGGAGGGGAACTTACCTTTCTGTTTTGTACAGTTCCAGGAGTTCCGGCTGAAAATGGGCCATGCACTGCCGCGTATCAGCAAGGATGAACCGCCTACCAGCCGCACCGACTTCGAGAGCCTCACCGACCTCATGAAGTACCTGGCCGCCTGGAACAAGGAATAGGCCGAGCGCCAGCAGCTCCACCTCAGCTCGTGCAACACACAGTTTAATATAAACCTAATGCCTAAGTAGACTAGAATGTAGACCAAACTCCTTGTTAATTTGCAGCTCATATATACTTGCAGTTTTCTTTATAAATATGTACAATATGTTTCTTTGCTTGGTTTTGGACTTGAATTGGAAGAGGAGAGCAAGAGTGGCACAAGTTAGAGTGAGAAGGAAAGCCAAGCCTTTGCTTTCTCAAAAGTGGAAGTGGTAAATGAATATATTTACATTTTAGTTTATTTAAATAATAGATAAATGAAGAAAAAATGAATTAACAAATGCAAGGAATGAGTACAGCTAAACAAAAAATATCAAATCAATGAAGTTGTTCCCGCCTTAGCCCGGATATTTGCTAGTTTGACCCCGCTTCCCGGCTAGATTCTCGTGTATGGCATTATTGATCTCGTTGTTCAGCTGGAATTGGACATGTTCCGCGAGCTGATCCTGCAGTTCCACCAGTTCCTGATGCTCCGCCAGAAATGCGTTGGCTTTGTTCATAAACGACAGGGAGCCGCGAATGAAATTCTGCAGATTGGGACACTCCCGGAGATAGCGCTGCTGTTCCTCCCGGGGCTCAAAGCTATGCTGTCGTGTGGCGGACTCCTTTGAGGATTTGACAGCCTTGGAGACCAGCATGTACCAGTTCTTCTCCTCCTCCTTGCCTCGCTCCTGGTGTTGCTGCACCGTGTCCACCATCGTCGAGTCAAGCATGACTGGAGAGTTGTAAGTGATTAATCTGATCAACAGCTTTGGGAAGCACTTACGATCGGCCAGATTCATGTTGAACAGACTGACACGGCTACTTTGATGCGTCCGGTTGTTCAAGGTGGCCTCCAGCTGGGCGGGCACGTCATTCAGATCGATGTCTGGTATGTCTTCACATGACTTGTTGGCCTCAGCGGGGCAGTTGGCTAAAAAGGCGGCGGAGCTTACTCTTCTCATTTTTAATGTTTTTTATTTTTATTTATTTTTTTTGGTGGCAAAATTCGCGTCTTGGTTTGAAATTAGAGATGCTATCAATATATCGATATTTTTAGCACCAGATCTAGCTATGTTCGTGCCACAAATTTAGCTATTTTTCATACACCGTTGAATTTAAACATAAAAATGGAACAAGGCACCCATGACCCATATGTCAGTTTCTCAGAACGAATTCAACACTTATTTGTCAAACCATTTTCAGGCAGAGCTGCTCACAACTTTGTACGTAGGCAAATCTCACAATATATTTTCGAAAAGTTCTAAATTAACAACGAACAAACAAATATATACGAAAAGAAGAAAACTTTGAAATACCATGTTTAGCATTATCTATGAAATCATGTTGCGATTAGTCTCCCTGACGGCAGGATGCTTCTACCCGGCTTTCGTTTCACACAAGCTCCTGAAAGCCCAGAAGCAGGGCGCTGAGGATGATGAGATCAATGTTAAGATGAATATCTGGCTGACCTATTGGGTCGTCTACGGTGTCTGGTCTATGTTTGAATTTCTCACCATGAACCTTGGGACTTTCATTCCGTTCCTAAACGAGGGAAAGCTGATCTTCACCTGCTGGCTCCTGCCCTCGATTGGTGCCGGAAGCCAGATGATCTATGACGAGATCCTGCAGTTTTTCTTCAGCAACAACGAGGTCACCATCGAGCATGCCCTTATCCATGCATTCCATGCGGCTCTCAACTTACTGGACCGCCTACTGCGCACCTATTTGAGCCGTATAATGCGCATAGTTGATGACTACCTGCTAACACAGGGCTTGCCCCAAGCTCCTGCAGTCCCGATACAGCAGCCCAGCACTGACGAGTATTTTGACAAACTTCAAATGGAATGGACGCCAAAGGAGGCAGAAGACCTGGTCAATACCATCGAGAGGGTTATGGGCGAGGAGACGGCAAGAGATGACGACAACTTAGCTGTGCTGGACAAATCCGAGTCCGAGGAACTGGTCTTCTCGGACTGCCATACGAAGCCCAAAGTATTGCCGAAACCAAAAAGAAGCCCGCGTGCCGCGGGCAGCGAGGAGACCCTGGAAACCCAGACGGTGCTCCATCCAAATCAAATTGGGACCTTAACCAAGGAACCTGAAAAGGAGGAGTAGTTTAGTGGAAATTTAGATGTAGTTTCAAGTACTCTTGTGAACCAGATAGCTACCTGAGGCTTTATATCCAAATTCTAAATGTTTATTCACTTTTTTAAACCGCAATACGTTTGTTAGTTTCAAAATAAACACAATAGTGCTCCGAGCCATTTGGCCTTTTCCCAGCTAGTTTCCTTGAGCATCTCTGGTTTTCATCGCGGCGGCGGTCCGGTAACGCCAGCACCAACAACTCAGCAACGAATCAAAAACAGCTGCGCTGTTTGCATTTAACGCGATTTTGTCCTTATTTTATGAGATGATATGCCGACTCTGCCTGGAGGATGCTGAGCACGGGGTGCCCATTTTCGGGCAGGAGGCGGCGGCCGTGCAACCGGCTCTGTTGATCGAGCGGCACCTGCAGCTGGTGGTGAGTTTTTCTCCCCCTCCAAGGGGGCATGAAAAGAAAGGAAACCCTTTTGAGTCCTGTCCCCCCCTCCTTCCGTGTCTCCTAATAGCTGGCGGCCAACGATGCGGTGTCCACCAGCCTGTGCACCCGATGCTGGCAACAGTTGGGCGACATTGACCACTTCTGCGCCATGGTGGCTGAGAAGCAGCGCTCCCTGCACCGCTCCTTGCAGCTGAAGACGGAGATACCCGAGCTGCCGGAGCTGGCCGACCCGGAGCCGGAGCCGGCCATGGTGGTGTGGAATACGGAAACGCCTATGGAGCCGAAGCTCGGATTCGATGGCGACGACATTAAGGATCACATACTGTGCGAACCGGTCATCGATGCAATGTCCGCCGGCGATGACAAGGACAGCGATTATGGTGACACCTTTGAGCCGGACTTTGAGCCCTCGGGATATCAGTCTGAGGGCGAGCTGGAACCGAAGCCGGACCCGGTCACGCCACGGCGCAGGGGAAGGCCTCGCAAAACGCCGCTGCAGCAGACACAACAGATCATCAAGCGGAAGTACGAGAAGCGCAAGCAGCAGCCCAAGCCGAAGATGGCCACCGAGCTGTCACTGCGCGAGTCGCGGGCACGTTTGAGGGAACTAAAGCGCACCAGTACCGGTGGCAACGATACCGAGGACGGTGAAGACGAAGATGAGGACGAGGATGAGGAGAGGGAGATTATGCCGGCGGATCGTGATGGCGAAGGCGTTGAGAAGGCCAAGCCCAGTGGCGGGAAGCGTGGCCGACCGAAGATCAAAAAGGAACCGGGCGACGATGAAACAGATCCCACAGACGCTCCCGTCAAGCGGAGCAGCATTAAGGAGATGGACGACTATATAGCCGCCAATGTGAAGCTCGACTGTGCCCTGTGCGCCGCACCGCTGGAGGACTTTAACGATCTCAAGCGCCACTTTCGCGTGGAGCACGACTGCACCGGCTTCGTGAAGTGCTGCAATAATCGCTACAAGAAACGAACGTTGTATGTGGATCATCTGCACTGCCACAAGGATCCGCAGTACTTTAGCTGCCAGAGCTGCCGCAAGAATTTCCTGAACCGAAATAGCCAGGTGATGCATATGCTGCGCTTCCATTCGCAGCAGCAGGAGCTGGTACATCAGTGCGCCATTTGCGAGGCGCGTTTCGCCAAGAAATTCCTGTTGACGATGCATCTCAAGGGCCACAAGGGCACCGAGCGGCCCGAAGTGTGCGAGGATTGCGGCAAGACGTGAGTGCTACTGTATGACCATGCCCATGGCTAATCCAAATCGTTTTCTGTCTGCCCCTGTCTTCCCTAGATTCCGCACCAAATTCGAGCTGAGCGCCCATGTGAAGCGTATGCATGCCGCCGACTTTACGCCCATCATTTGCGACATTTGCGGAACGCATTTCCGCTCCAAGGCCAATTTCCTTATACACAAGAAGGCTCTGCATCCGGACGGGCCCGTGGCGGAGGTGCAGTGTACCCTGTGCGGCCGCTGGCTGCGGGACGAGCGGAGCCTGCGCAAGCATCTTGCACGCCACGATGATCGCGACGGCGACACTAAGTACCGATGCCTGCTCTGCAATGCAGAGAAGTCATCCCGTGCCGCACTCAGCAGCCACATGCGGTACCATCACTCCGCCAAGCGGCATAAGTGCAGCCTCTGCGACAAGGAATTTAAGCTCCCACGAGCCCTGGCCGTGAGTATAAGAGGTGTCTATAGGTTCCACTTTAATCGCTTTCTCACTATCTCTTCTGCAGGAGCACATGGCCACCCACACGGGCATCGATCTGTACCAGTGCCAGTTCTGTACGCGCACCTTTAAATCACACGCCAACATGCATAACCACAAGAAGAAGATGCATCCGAATGAGTGGGTGCGCAAGTACTCGCAGCCCAGCAGCAGCATCAATACCACCACCACCGCCACATCCTCAGCCCTGGCCAATCTGCCTGCTCCACAAGTCCAGCAGCCGCTGCAGCAGCCACCTCTGTTGCCAGCCCCACAGGCGACTCTTCCAACGACGGCAGCGGGGAGTGGCCACCTGTTGGCCGGTATGGCTGCACCACTGACCATTGTACCCAAGACCCTCGTCGAGATACCCGATCCGGAGGGCTTTGACTTTGCCAGCAACAGCTCCGTGTGCCCTACACCCGACTGAATCTATGAAGCATGCGTGAGAGAGCGTTAGTGTGTTTGAGTGTGTGTGTATCCATTCCCCGGCCGGGATTTATGTATAAAATCGTACAAATAAACTTGAGTAATTACACTGTAGAATGATATCTAAATAGAAGATGGCTAGTTTAGGGCTCGTCCTCTGGCTCCTCGGTCTCATCGTCGTCGTCGTCGTCATCCTCGTTCTCGGTGAGAATGGTGCGAATCTTCATCAGTAGCTCCTTCTTAACCGCATCGGGGACGAGAGTGCGTGCCTTCGGCGTTACCTCCGAGACAAGCTGTTCCACGGTGAAGCTGTTGTTGGATCCCTTCTCCACCAGAATCGTTCGGCACAGCAGACGCACCTCGTCCCGCCAGCCGCACTCCGTCAGCCGGCTGCACAGCAGGTCCTTGATCTTGGAGCGGTCGCCGGTCAGCATGGTGAATTGGTCCACAGCGTTGGAGACGGTCATGCCGGCGGGGGCGGTAGCAGAGCGGGATTTCCCGAAAATCGGATATATATATAAAAACTATATAGCTTGAGTTGATTTTTTGATTTTGGGCGGATTTTGCTGTTGCGGTGGACTGGTCAAACTAAAAATATCGACACAAATTTGTGATATGGTCAGACTGCCGGTGTCTCAAAAGTCTGGCTCCTTCGTTTCGTTATCGATATGTGCAACAGAAATATGAAATCAACAACAGTTTTAACAATTTAAGGGAAAATAAAATGAATTGCTAAGCGTTTAAATTATTTATTGAATTCCCCTCGAAATGCCATAGTAACATTCTGTTGAGCCTCTGTTAACTGCAACAGCTAGCGCCCAAAACAACTGTTGAGCTAACATAGTGAGCGCAGCAATCGGTTCTCTTCAATGCCAGTTGTCTCTCTTAGCGTTCTCTCTCCATGGCAAAAATCTGTACTGTTAGATTCCATGGACAAAATTCTGTACGCTAGATTCCATGGACAAAACTCTGTAAAGAAAAATTTCTGTAAAAACTCTGTAATCGTGGCGTCAAGTTGTGTCGCGTCCGTGTTTTTCGCCTTTTTTTTCTGAATTGCCGCGCGCGTGAATATATGGGCGATCCGTGAGTTCAAAATTCGACAAATCAAAACTGGCTCAAAATTAATTTTTTTACGTTTCTTTGGCGGCCCGAATTAATGATAAAGCAACTATTTTTTTTATTCTTTGGCGCCCGCAAAGAGTTGTGTGTGTGATGGATAAATAAAGTGGAAATTCAGTGCCAGGGAAAGAAAAACCATCGCCCCCGCTGTCTCGCTCTCTCCCCCCCGCTCAAGTGCATCTGTGTGTGGTTGTGTGGCCAAAATGACAAGTGCAATAGGAAGAGATAAGAAAATGAAGCTTAAACAGCTAATTAATTGTTATTAACCAGAGATTTTTCGCAATAGTTCTCTGCGCGATTTGTTTTTGTTTTGTGTGCCTGTGTGCGTGACTGTGCGTGTGAGTGGGTTTTGTAATAAAAGAAATCAAATACACAACTATTCAAAATTTTGCAAAAGCACTTGACACTTTGGCCTCCATGCGGTTTATTTTTTTAATAATATTTTTTACGTGCATTTGTGTGTTGCAGCTGACCTTATCCCCAATATCTTCCCTCAAAAAAAGTAAGGAAGAATCTAACTAAAAGGCCGGAAAATTAGGAAAAGCAAACCAGCAGCTGCCAAGTCTTGAATCAACAACAACAACAAAATAAACCGGCAATTTTTTACATTTAAAGTGAACAAAAAGAAACCGTGCTCAAGTAAAGGCTTTTCAAAGCCCCCACAAAATAAAATATTACGAAATAAGCAGAGCTTGTGCATTTGTGTGAGTGTTTTACAACAAAAAATAAAAAGCCAAAAAATCAGAAATAAAAGATCAAAGCAAGTGAATCTGAAACAAACCGCAAAACAAAAGAAAACAAAGCAAATAAACTTCCAAAGGAATTTCTTGCAAAAACAAAAGGAAAAGCAGTGCGTTTGCTGGCAGAGCATGGATATCGCCCCAGCCTCATTTTCATCGTCATCGGTATCGATATTGATTATCGGCTATCGATCTCTCATCGGTAAAATCGCTGGCTCCACTAAATGAGCGCCAGCCGAATGCCACAAAGATGCCACCGCCGCAACGGGACCAATAGTGAGTACCCCAAAGTCCATTATCCCCCCTCTGGCAAGGATATAGCCATTGATCCTCTTATCAATATAGAAATAATCGATCATTAACAATACAAATATATATATTTTGAACAAGGGAAAAAGCTGTGTATCGAAATGATCGATTGATTCATCAAAATTTCGATCTTTTGCTTACTTTTAAACCTTTAAGCCCCCTTTTTACCCTTTTAATTAATAGAAATAAAAGTCTGATTGTTACATTATTAGGAAACTGCCTTTGACATTCTTTAATGCCTGTTACAATCATTTATTTACTAATTGTATGGCACTAAGCCCGGTTTAAAGTTCCGCTAGTCAAAGTTTATTTAATTATTTAATAAATGTAGGAATTTAAGCAAAAATCGCTCAACTCTTTCCGGCCTCAAATGATGACATTATAATTGGCCAATGATGGGGCGTAGGTGTGTGTGTGTGTGTTGCCTGATAGACTGGGTTAAGTTTAAGGGTGTTTGGTGGGTGGCGCTTGCCATTTGCTTTTTGCTGTTTTTTTTTTTCTTTTTTGGGTGCCCAGTTCGTTGGCCTGGCCGAGATATGAAACGCAACGAGGAAGCGCGCAAAATTCAGCCAAAAACAACAACAAGAAGAAGGAGAGAGAGAGAAAGAGAAAAAGCGAGAACCGCGAGAGAGCGCCGCAGCTAAGAGAGTCAATGAAAAAGAAAGAAGAAAAAACAAAACGTGCTCTCTCACTTCCCTTGCCTTCCCTCTTTCCTCCCTTTCTCCCGCACGCAAGCGAGTTCATCGACCTTTGCTATTGAAATTTTTGGGAACGCACACAGGCACACACACATACACACGCAGGCATCGCTTATTTACACATTGATAAACAATCGCTGATGCTGAAATGTCGATGAAATGACTATGATTTCGATGCCACACAAAAAAAATATATAAAAGTACTTTGCTTGGGTATACCCTTCCGGCTTTCTCCCTATTTGTTTTTTTTTTACTTGGCACTTTAGTGGTTTTTATTAAAATAAATAAACTTCTATATATTATAAATATAAATAAAAGTTTTGCCTAGTTAATTCATATAAAAAATCTTTAAAATAATAACAACAATATATGGCACTAATAAAAATAATAAAATAACAATTTGCTACGTTATAAAATAATAATTATATAAATAAATATACCAAGGTAATAAATCATTAACAAAAATAATAACAATATATTGATAATAATAATAAATATACAAAATATTTCAAATAAAATAATAATAAAATAATAATAGTAATCATTATAAAATATAAATTAATTAAAATAATAATGAATTACCAAATAATCATTAACAAAGCCAAGTACTTAGACTTTTTGTTAAGCAAATAATAATAATAATTACAAAATAAAGTAATTAAAGTGTTTTAAATGTTACAACTATAGATAACGTTTTAGATATAGTTTAGAGATCGGTACCGTCGATTTAATGATTTATCAGTTGAATAATTAAAATAAGTATCAAAATATTTTAAACAAAAAAAATATTCTAAAAATATTTTTTAATATTTTGTATAAAAATAATGGGTTCTTGAATATATATTTTGATATTTCCATACTTTTGTTAATCATTTTAAGGAGTTCACATACATAGAGTATAGCTAAAGATACTACCTATATCTTGAGATACTCTCTATACCTCTTTGTAACCTATCAGGGAATAATAGCTTCTAAATGGAAATGGTACTAGGAAATGGAAATAAATAATTATACTACAGCCTATATGTATCTATTTACAATAGATACTTAGATAATGAGTATCTTATATAAAATTTATATATTTGAAGAAGGGCATTCAGAGTTCCTCTAGAAATCTGGATCATGATTATTATTGGCTTGGTTTCTTCTTCCTGGTTGGGTGTTCGCTCTGCTGAGTGTGTGTATGTGTGTGTGTGAGTAGCGGGTGGCTTGTTGTTGTTGGTAGAACCAAACGCACGATAACGACAAGCGCCTGGAACTTGGCGCTGCTCTGGGGGACTCGGGGGGAGGAGGGGCAAACCAGGAGAGCCCGGGGGAACCTGGGGAAACTTGGGGTGCTCCCAGAGGGTGTGTGTGTGGCGAAGGGAGGTTAAGGTCTGGGCATTGTTTTGCTTTTGCTTGGTTCCGTTGCGTTCCTTGCTTTACGACTGCCGCTGCCGCTGACGCCGCCGCTTGTTACCAAGTCCCAAATGGCTCTATATGGCTATGTATGTGCATGTGTGTGTGTTTGTGTGTGCCGCCTTGCAGCTGTATGTGTGCGTACGTGAGAGGCCAATGACCAAAAATGTAGTGACAAGGGCGTCAGAGAGATTCCAACAAAATTTTCGGCGTAAATTTTTCGCCTTTACAAGAGAAGAATCAAGGAAGAAACCCAAGCAAACCCAAAAAAAAAAAAAAAAAACCTTTTATTCTGGTTTTGTGTAGTTGTATCTCTTCTTTTTTTTGTTTTTGGTAGAAATGGAAGTGGGAATGGCAGCGGAGCCACCACTTTGCCCAGTCCAGAAAAGGTACAAGCGCAGACACAGACACAGATACAGATACAAAGATACAAAGCGTTTTGGGAAACCTTCAAATTCGGTTTCAATGTCATGTAACCCCTGTTTTACATGGCAAACACACAAACACGCACACACACACAACACACGTGCAAGCCAAGGGTGGAAACTGGGCGCCCAATTTAAGGCAACACTCGAGAAAAACAAATGAAGTAAAAAAAAGATAGAAATACCCATGCACCAAAAAAAGATACTTCCGAAATCCTAGTAACAACAGCTGTCATATTTTTTCAAAAAATAAATTTAATTTCTAGCTGGACACCCTTGGACTTTGAATTATATATTTTGAGATGAGAAAATTAATTAATTTCAATATTTAAATCAATATTATGGTTTAATAAATTTAATAATATCAAAATATCATATATATATATTTTAAAAATATTTTTCACAAAATATAGGGGATCAAAATTTATTAAATAAAATATATATATAAATTTTTCAACTATATTAACGTTTTATTTATTTTTTTTTTAATTTGAATTTCCATAATATTTATATTTTATATATATTTATAGCAAAGCTTTCTATATCTATATACTTAATATATTTTTTCCAGAGGATATTTTTCACATTCTCAATATTTTCAAGTTCAGTTTGTTTAATTATTAATTTTTCGATACTTTAATATTTTTATCATATATGAATTTCCCCTTCGAAATAGCTTTGTGCTTTAATTATTTATTATTTATTAAATGATTAACATTTCCTAAGAACCCATTAAATTTTATAATATTCCCAAAATTTCCACATTTTATGGAAGTCTAAATCTGTTGCCAGGCCCCAAACATTCTCAGACCCTGGGTTGTGATGACTAAGCGATGATGATGCTGCTCATTAAATTTCCATAGTTTCGTTGCTTTTCCTCAAGGAGAAGCTAAAGCTAAAGTTAGACCCAAAGCTATTATTATTACGTCTGTTTTTATTACCGCTTTGTTTAATTTTCATTTAATTTAGTTTAGTTTACAACCGATTCATTTCATTGTGTATTTCCCTTTGTTTCTTATTTTTTCCTTGCATTTCAATCAATGCCAATGAACTTGAGGTTTATTTAGCGCTCAGGTGGGTGAAGCACCTGAGAGGTACTGAGTACTGAGAAAACACAGCTCTGGCTTATCAGCTGCCTACGTTTGAAGGAAAGGAATTCTCCTTATCTTCAGTTTGTGGCTATAGACTTTTTCTTTAAGCTATTTGATAAGGGGGAGAAAGGGGTGGTGGGGGTGGTCGCATACATACGTAATATATGTACATATAATATAAACCGACATAGGGTCAGTGCCTCGATAAAGTTCTCTTTCTCGCTGGCTGGCTCCCTCTTGCTATAATATACATTTTCCACTCACTCCCTCTTTCATCCGGCACCCAGGAAAAGCGCGTGACAAGCTTTTCCTCTATTCCCCTGAGTCATGATTACTAATTATATGCTGGTGGGATTGATGGCCTGTCCATTTCTCCACCACAGCTTCCACTTTACATACCTTCACCAAAAGAAAAGGATTTATTTTCTGTTTCCGTTTCGTTTCCATTTGTTCAGATATTTCAGATATAGAAATCCCTCGATCTGACCCAAGCCTGGCATAGCTTTAACTCAGCTTACCAAGAATTAAATTTTGAAAACTAAAACAACATAAGAACGGTAAAAAAAAACCGGCGTCATTTGGCAGTTGCAAAACTCGTCGAGAGCTTGTTGGAATTTTGAATCCGACTTCCGCGTGGATTGCACTTTACCAAACCCGGATGAATCATCATCCTGGCTCGGGTCACCTTTCATTTCAACCGATATTTGCTGGACTTTTATATATATGTATATATATATAGTTTCTTTTTCGGCCAGGTTGGCACTTTTATTTGCGTCTTCTTTTTCGCAAATTGAGCAATTTCTCGGCCGCTTTCTTTGGCAAGTGAAGTGATCACGTTGCGACCTTTGGACTGGCTGCTGCCAAGAGATGTGAAGATCTGATGAATTGATAAACCTATAATCTGAGAATCTAGAGAGTTATGGTTGATCCAAGGCGATCTCTTGCCCTTCCTGGCCACAGTTTCACCATTTCACTTCCACTTCATTTGCCCGAAATTTCACCAACTCTCCTCCAGGTTGTTGACTCTTTTCCGAGTGCGGAATACTAAAAGCCATTACTCAGCTTTGCTCTTTTCCAGCCAGAGGGCCAAGAGACAACTATAGCTTTAAAGGGGCTTTAAAAAGTTGCTGGGTTTCGGAATCTCATTTTGTAGATACATTTTCTATGTAAAAAACTGAATTTCTTAAGAGGTTTTAATTCAAAAGAGAGGTTTTTAGTTTGTTTTGCTTTGAATTTAAATTTCTTTACAAATGTATATACGAAAATAATAGCCTTACAATTTATTTTTATATTATTTATTTTATTTTTTTTTTAATATTATCTAAAGAAAATCAAAACCTAATTTTTTTAAATTTTTAATTTTAATTTTTGAACAATTTAAATGTTTTTCAAAAATGTTTATGCGAAAATTAAATTCTGAAAAATTTATTTTAAAAAAAATCATGCATTTTTGAACAATTTCTCATTTTTTTTGTATTTTAAACTTGACATTTAATGTACTTATAAATGTTTTTATTAATTATATATAATTTAAGGTATAAATTCAAGTTCCCTACAAGTTTAATATATTAATTTGGTGAAGCCAGTCTTGGGTTCATTTTCTATATAATATTTCCAATATTCAAACAAATCTTTGTGTTAAAAAAAAAACCTCAACTAATAGTAGACACCATAAATAATTAGATTAGAAGAACCCAACCTTAAGAACTCACAAGCCTATAAACAATATTTGTATAGAGTATTTGTTATCGGAGAAGTTAGGGCTTCTCTTTGTATAAATATTTTATTGTTGGTTTGTTATTTTTGTGTAACTGGCGAATAGTAATAACAATTCGCCCACACACACACACACGCCATGGAATAGGTACAATGTTCGTTCAATGACCTTTTACTTTTACACTATTTCCATTACCATGCCGCCCCCTCGGTGCTTTCGCCCCTTTCTCCACATTGCTCCCCATCTCTCCCCAACATTTCTAACCATTTCTCCGTCTCTTTTGGCGAACGGAGATACCCAGCGTACGGTTAAATTAGTCAGTTTAGTTTAGCGCTGATGTCTGCCGGAATTGCGTAATCCGTTCCAATAATGACGTCAATTCCAGTCGAAGTCTGGCAAATCGAATGCAAATTGCAAAAAAATGCACTTAAATACAGGAAAAAAAATCCCATAAAATATTTAGAAACTTCAAAATGGGAAATAAAGGAAATCTAAATAAATTTAAATTAATTATTGAAATTATTATTGAAATATCATACAAAGATTTATATTTGGGAACTTGAATTAAACAAATATTACCCAAAAATAACATAAAATAATAAATAACAATAAATAACCAAAGGTTTATGTTAACTTATTTTTCATTAACAAAAAAGTATATAAAGTAAATATTAAAAACTATTAGATTTTAATTTAAAACATTAAAAAAATATCAACTTGAAAAGCGAAAGATTAAATCAAATAAAATAGAAACAAAAATTCAAAGACAAATACAAATATTCATAAAAGAATTTAAACAAAATTAAAAATAGAAAAATACAATTATAAATGTTTTTTTTTTCATATATAAAATATCCCAACCAAAGATTTAAAAATGTTAATCGTCAAGTTGAAGTTGAAGTTGCTCCACACACAGATACTCGCCTGCACACACACACACTCGCGCTTGGCGCACAGAGCCACAAAGAGAGGAGAGAGAAAGAGAGAGAGAGAGAGAGAGCTCGCCTCGCTCTCTTCTCCAAAAGGGCACGTTCGGTGTGAATGACCGCCAACTAACACACATTTGTAAGCGCGCTAAAACAAAAGCAAAAAGCAAAAAACCAAAACGAAAGATATAAAACCTCAAAACGGCGGCAGAGGAAGCAAAGCGTCGTCGTCGGGGGCAGCCAGCAAAACAACAAAAACAACTGAAAAGTAAAAATACAGCACAGCAGAAAGTTGCAGTATTTGTTGTTGCTGCCGCTGCACACCCAACACGTGTGTCGATTACGTTCACGATTACGTGAGTCAGCGCCGTTTCGTAAAATAAAACGATATTCAATTTGCCAATCAATAAAAAGTGTCGTGCTCATAAAAAAGGAGTAAGCAATAAATGAATGCATGCCATTTGTTAATTAAAGGAAATTAAAATTTCCCTTGAGGTATTTTCCATGGTTTAATCATTCTATTCATATAATAATTATAACCATTAACCCAGAATGTTGATGTTTAACTTCCAATTGGAAAATAGCAGGTAAAAATCTATTTAAAGGCTTTTGTCGCCTGCACTGCATATGCGAGCTTATTTTTGCTGCCTGTTATTTATACATTTGTATTCACTGTACAGTCGTCAAAAGTAGAGATTGGTTTTGTTATTATTTTTGTTGTTGTTGTTGCAAGAATAAATAAACAAGCCACAGAGTACAAAAAGAAAAACAACACCATCAGCAGCGAATAAAAATAAAAATAAAAATAAAGAGAAAGAGAAGGAGAAAAGCTGAGGGAGAAGTAAAGAAAAGAAAAAACAACCAAGAACCGGCAACCGGTCATTAAACCCTAAACAAGAGCGAAAGCAACAACACAATAGCGGCAGCGAAGCCGACCGCGCTGTCGACGGCGATAGAACATTGACACGAATACAACAACAACAGCAACAACTGAAACCAGAAGCGTTATGAAATACCAACGCGAGCGCAAGAGCGAGCGAGTGGGGTAGATGTTGGTGGGGAATGGGGGAAATGGGGGGCACTAACCGGCATTTCGCATGCACGACTCTCTTCCAATTCAACGGGGCTTGCTCTTCCTATCTCTTGCTCTCTTCCGCCGAAGTAGAGGCAGGTGAGTGTGTCGCCTGTCTGGCTTATTTCAAGCTAGGTCTATATTTTACAAAATAATCTATAATGGCCGACGTGATAATAATAATTTTATAAGTGCCATTTTCACATTAGATCTCACGTAAAAATTACTACTACCTCTACATTTAATGGGGGTTAACGTAAGCTTCTGTTTTAGCAACGATTTGGCAATTATTTCGTATTTAGCTTATTTTTGCAAAGAGTTTAGCTATACTGGTGACCAACACTGCAGGTGAACGACCGACCTAGCCATTTGTTTTCCTTTTGTGCGAGAGAGAGCCGCCGCCGAGTATCTGTGTGTGCGCTGGGCTTGTGTTAGTGTGCAGTTGGGATCAAGTGAGTCATTTTTTTACGGCCGCACGAAATTACTTTTGATTTGATTTCATTTGTTTGCCTTCTTTTAGCCATGCTTTTAACCTGGTGCTTCTGCCGCTGCTGCTTCTTCTTCAGCATCAGCGTATTTCGATTTTCGTGCACTTCCTTGTTGATCGCTTTCCACTGCCGCACCCACACATTCGCACATGCACACGCACTGCTTCCTTCTCGCTTGCTCCCCTGCTTTGCATTGGTGCGAATAAAGAAATTCTTTGCAGGCTTATCATAGACAGAGATAGAAAGCTTGGGGCAAGCTAAGCGAAATACTTAAGTACATACATATGTACATAATTTTATACACATGTTCCTTAGAGTGAACCAGTTGGCAAAAAAATTAAATTCTTTTTTATGTAATCAGACTTTAGCATACATTTTGTTTATTGGCAACCATTACAGAAATAAATATTTATATTTGTATATACAAACAACAATTACTTATACGACAGGTGGGCGCTTTAAGGTATAAGGTTTTGATTATGTTTTGAATTTGAAGTGAAAGGGTCCACCCCAATAAATACGCGGAACAACAAAAACAGATCTGCGATTCTTTCACTCGTTCCCTCTCGCTCGCTCTACCGCGTTCGCCGCGCTTTGCACGCATGCTGACCTTGACTGTGACTTTCATAAAATTGGTCGTTGCTGTTGTTGTTGTTGTCGTCGTCTTCTTTTTATTTTTGTTGCTGTGGCTCTTGAGCTCAACCATTGTTATTGTTCTTTTAGCTGGTCGTCTTCTTTAGTCGTTTATGAACTTAATTCGACTCTTTGAATATGTACATATGGATGTATTTAAAGCACCTAGAATTAAAAACTATAAAACAAAAATTAAAGTAAAATAAAAATATATTTATGTACGTATACACAAATAAGTATATACTATCAACTTAACAGCAGGGGACTTGCTTCTGGGCCTTATCGTTTGGTAATTTCAGTCAAATTTGTATAATTTCTTTTTAGTGCATGTTTCCTGCTTATAAAATAATTATTTTACTAAATTGAAGACTTCAAACGATTAAGACGAAATTAGAATTACATTTTTGAAGTTTAGAAGATAGTTTTATATGTATTCGTACTATTTTCCCTGTCTACTTCAGCGTCTAGCAAGAATTTAGTGATCGTTCTCTGGCCCCTTTTTCACTTGCTAATTGCCCAGTACACTAGCACACCTTCAAACATACACACTCACTCCTCGGCTAGCTCGAAAGTCAAAGCCCCAAATAAAAGATATTTCTGCCGTGGCGCTTTCTATGCGATAAGTTCACTGAACTTGCCCTCCAAAATCAAAAGCCAAAAAAAAAGAAAAACAAAATACAACTATAACAACAAAAACAGACACTAAAAAAGGTGGCGAAGCGAAATTGCTAATAAGACGAAGCCGGCTAGAGTGGGGGGCTAGAGCGTGGGAGCAAGAGAGGGAGTGGGAGGTAGCGAGGGTGGTGGAACGCATTTGCTCAGCGGCGCGCATCAATTTCGAGTTCAATGTCAAACCACAAAAACGACAACGCTGCCGCCTCTGCCTCTGCCAACGTCGACGCAGTTGCCAAAGATACAGATGTGGAGAGGAAAGGGTGGGATTGGGGGTAGATGGCTCGTCAAGGAAAAGCGGTAAATTCGCCCTTCCGTGCACACGCACCACAGAAGAACAAACACGGTGAAAAAAGGGGAGAGGCTATTTCGTAAATATTTAAATAAATCAAGTTTAATATATTTTAAAATAAAAATCACATTTAATCACTAAAGTAATTAATGATGCATATAATTAAAAGAATTTTTTTCTCTTTAAAAAATTTAAAAACATATATAATTTGCCTATTTCTTTTTTCGCACTGTGTGTAAGTTGCGTTAGTGGAACGTGAAAGGTGCCGTGTTGTGGATTGTATCTCGCAGATTGTGGGCAGTGACAGCGGCAGCGCTGCTGGCTGCGGCGTCGACGTTAACATTGCCCGGAGGGCGTTAAACTTCACGGTCACGGCTTTTCCTTCTTATTCTCTGGCCTCCCCCTTCGCCACCTTCTTTGCCACTCCCCACGCTCTTTCTCCTGCCGCTTTCTCTCGCTCTCCTCCGCTCTGCATGTGATTGATGGCAACGTGACGCATTGCTGACCACTACGCACTCTCTATCTCTCTCTGTCTAATAGATTCGCTCTTTCTCCCCCTGCGCTATCAGCGACCTTCTATCTCCCTCGCTCCCATTGCGTGGGGAAGAAGAAGGCGAATGACCGATAAAAGCCAACCACGCGCCGAACTGATAAACCAGGCGGCAGCAAAAACCAAAGAAAATAGGGAACGGGAGGGTGAGCAGCAGGAGGTGGAGAAGGAGAAATCAAAGAGCGAAATGAAGAATCGAAAAAAGGCCTAGAAGAATCAGTTACCAAATTTCTGTTACCAAGTGTCGAAAGTTGTAGATTAGGGAGAAACTTTGGATTTAAAATAATTAACTAAGAAATTAACTGATAAAAATTGCCTTTATAATGTAAATACACATATACATACATATGTAATAACTGCAAAGGTCCAGATAGACTGTATAAATATCCCCGTGTCCTGGTGTCTGGAATTATTTTAATCCAGAAACGGTCGGCAAATTGCAGATTGCATTGGCCGGGGACCAGAAAAGGGCGGTGGAAAGCGGAAAAACGGAGCAGACCGTCGAGCATTCAACCCTAACCTCAGACAATGTTGAACTATGCACCAACAAACACGCACACATTCATACACAGACGGGGTGCATCGACGGCAGCCCTACATTTTGCTTCCCCTAAAAAAAGGCAGCGCAAAATAAAAAAAAAAAACAGCAGAAATGGGAGTACAAAAGGCAGGAACAACAACAAGGGAAGTTGTCGAGTTGTTCAAGAAGAGCAGGAGGAAGAAGAGGGAGAGACACATTACGTCACCAGGGAGCGAGCCGAAGAGACAGAGAGAGAGAGAGAGACTGAGGACATAGGGGCCAACGACCAGCACACATTTCGAGTTGCACGAAAGGAGGAGATGGAGAAGAATAGGGAAAAGGACCGACAAGGAGGCAACGTGAACTATAGGGAAGGGGGGCGTGCGACCCTCGTCAACAGACAAGAGCCAGCCCTAATGGGAGCAAGTGAGAGGGAGACAGCCTGGTAGCGAGTTCAACAACCTTTGGTGACCCTGAGAAGCGAGGTCAGCAACCCCTACGCGTACGTGCATATGTGTGTGTGTTTGTGTTTTAGTGCACTCTCTTTTGCTCTCTATCTGGACTTCTTTCTCTTTGACAAACACACGGAAGGAAAGGGAACCGATTAGGGTGGTCCTCTTTTAGTAAAGGAATTTGTTTTTATTTTTGTTGCGAAAAGATATAATTAAGATCTTGCAAAAATTCCCCAACTGCTTCTTCAAATATTTCTTAAGGTCAAAATTAAAAGGCTTCAAATTTGTTTGTTTATATTTTTGGTTGCATTTTCAACTTCCTTGTGGATATGAGGTCCACCCCAATTAACATTAGCCAGAACACAGAGAGCGAGAGGGCTATAGGGAAGCGATGGCAGCGCTTGCCTCAGAGCGAGAGGGATGAACCGATGGATGCCTGGGGTAGGCAAACTTTTGGATTTGGATGCGTTTGTTTTTGCCGGTCGTTGCCCGACAACGCCGACTGCGACGGCGGCGGCGACGCCAGCGCCCCAACTTTGGGGTCGTTGGTGTCGTTATCCTATATACCGAGAAAAATCTATTTTTATTTGCATGCCTTTGCCCGGTCGGCCGCCTTTGGTGTTGGTGTTTTGGCGCTGCGTCGCGATTTGGAGGGATTCCGGGGTTCGGCTTTAGGCTATGAACCTGCCTTTGGGCCAGCTGGTTGTTGTTGTTTCTCTTCTTATTCATGCTGCACCCACATTTAGGGGTTGGGGTTAGAGTTTGATTAAGTGGGCTTCTATAGGGAGGCAGTTTATCAGCTCATAATATTATTATATTATTATCTAAATATAATAATAATTTGAATTTATCAAATTTATATTTTCCACTAAGTTTCTTAAATAATTTATTTGGTAAAAAAGGCTTTTTAATATTTCCCATTGAAGTTTGTTTTTGGCTGGAACTCTGGCTGTCGGTTTTTATTTATTTATTTTTTTTTTAGCTGTCTGCGATCGCCAGACTTTGCAGTTCATTTTGTTTTTGTTTTTTCTTTCTGCTATGTATGTTGGCTCTTCATTTTCTCTTACTCTGCAGTATGTTACATATTCTTCCGCATTTTTGCTCTTGCCACAGGGAGTGAGAGAGACAGAGAGATAGGAAGGAATAGAGCGAGAAGTGTAGAATCCAAAGCAATGACCCGTGTTTGTGGTGGGAATCATAAAACAGAGGGGGAGAAGAGGAAGGAGAAGTGCCATCAGGTGCGAATGATTTGATTTGAGGTGCTGGCAGGTCAGCAGCATTAGTAAATTATAAAATTAATTCTAATACATAATTCAATCGTTAGTGCCATCGCTAATTGTGAGTGCTTAAGTGGGCGGTGCATTTACAACAACAAATGAGTGACATTCCTCAACTAGAGACAAGCAAACACAAAACTAACATCAACAAAACAAAAAAAAAAACAATAACAAACCAGCAGAACAATCAAAACCAAGTTGCAAGAAGCAGCAGCCGAAGGGGGAAAGGTGGAGAGGAAGAAGAAGAAGAGCCAATGCATGTGTGTCCATGAAACGTACTTTGTTGACCTTTCGCTGCCTGCTGCGCTGCCAACTGCTCAGTCGCTGCTTCTTCCTCTTCTGTGGCTGCTGCTCTTCTTCTTCGTCTTCGCTGTTGCACATTCGTTCGTGGGGTTAATGAAACCGATTGACACACAAAAGTGCAGGCGCAAGAAAAGAGAGCGAACCCTCGAAAGAGACAGAGAGAGAGAGAGAGAGAGAGAGTGAAGAGAAACGAGCCCCCAAACGAAAGAGAGTCGTCTCCAAAGAGAGCTTCCCATCTCTCTTTCTCCCTCAGATGGCGCCAATATTGAAGATTGGCGGTTCTTTTTGTTTTTTGAATTTAACAAATTTATTTTAATTTTTTTTTTAAGAAAACAATAATAATTTTTTGATATAACTGCTTTTGAAGATTAAAGAAACAGAAAATATCTTACCATTTTTAAAATTTATAAATTATATATCGATATACATACATTATTTTCGATAGTTTAGCATCTGGCAACACAATCCTTGGCTTGGAACCCATCAACATAGATGGAGCTGGCGGATAGTGGTTTTGGTATTGGCTAACCCAATCTTTTTACAATCTTTTTTATTGAAATTTATTTTCAAAAAATGCTTATAAAGATGTAACGCTTAAGCATAATAAATAAATATAAATTCAATAAAAAAACGTATGCAATAAATATATATACTGAAACTGTATGGAAATTATTGTGAAATTTATCATATTTTTTGTTTGTTTGAATTGCAAGCAAGAAAGTGTTTGGTAAACTAGCCGCCAGGTGACGGCACTGAGTTGTATGTAAAAATGAAAAACTTTCTTATATTTGAAATTTAACAGTTTTTTAAATGGCTTTTTATTCTGGTTTCTGTTTACAAAATTATGTAATTATTAAATAAAATTGTATAAACCTTACTAACTATATTTATTGTTTTTTTTTTTTTGCAGCCACCAACTATTTGTGCATTTAAATCCCCAACAACGGGTTAATAAAATTATTGACGGCTTTGATATAAACTTTATTGATCGATTCGATCTAAATCCAACCACAAGCCAAAACATTAAAGTTCGAACTAAGGACAGATTCAAGACTAGCAGCAACAACAACTACAATTGGAGAAATAACAACTATAACAACAGCAGCGGCAGAAACAAAGGGTGAGTTTTTAATGAAAAAAAAGTCCATAATTTTTTTCTAAAATTAAAAATATTCCGTTTTACATAAATTTATTCAAAATTGAAGAACGAAATTTTTTACATGATATTTTGGAATGTTGATATAAAGTATATGGAATTTGTTAAATTGCGAGTATTGGAGTTGTGAAGAGTTGAATTGCGGTTTTTAATCAAAAACAAGAACTCAATTTTTAAAGGTATTGTGAAAGCTTTAAATTGGAGTTTTACTTAGGAGTTTTGAATTGGTGTGTTTAATGGGAGATTTGTTTTTGATTTTTTTTTTAAATTAAAGTTTCAAAAGGAGCTTAAATTCGATTGTTGGAATGTTGTGGTGTTGTGCAAGGATTGGTGAATTTATGACTGTGGTGTATCTTGCAAGATGAAGTTTCATTGATGTTTGTTTTTTAGTTTGTTGCTTAGTTCCCTTCGCCCAAGTCCCCATCGAAATCGTTTTACATCACCAAAAAGCACCATACAGCCCAGCAAAGAACCAGGCCACATAGATAGCACCTAAAGCGGTATGGCGGACGGCCAGTGATCCAAGTTTCAATGTGCGTCTCCAAAAAAATAATCAGTATTACCACCGATAGGGCGGCATAGGTGATTTCCTGCCAAGTAATTTGATACCAAGGCTTGTTGTCCTCGCTGGCAGGCGAAGGCATAACCCTGGGCGTGACCCGGGGCTTAATCCGGGAGAAAGTCATACCCACATGCTTGTAGCGACGAAAGGGAAGACGGTCAGCGGTTTCCTCGCATATGCCACCCTTCCCGGAGGTGCTGTTGCCGCTGCTGTGGCGGCGTCGCTTAATACGCCGCACCGTCAACCGATGCCGGCGGCGGTAGTTGACGGTAGTTGAGGAGTACCGCGACTCCTGCATGGGGCTGCGGCGGACGGTGGAGCGTTCGCAACTGGCCAACATCAGAGCATCGTCCATCTTATCCTCGCTGCTGGAGTCCTCCTCGCGGGGCCTCTTGTTTCCCATCTTGCAAGGATAATATTCTAAATTCTCGAATATAGAAGCGGAAAGGGCCTTTAACTGTAAACCAAAACAGTTACATTTCTCTTGGCAAAATATTAAATGAAAAAACGGCACCCACACAAACACAATCACACCTATACCGGGGACGAGGAAAATTAGAAAGAAAAATTTTTCTTTACACAAAGAGTGACATTTGGAAAATTTTTGGATGCTTTGCAATTGCAAATTATCGATTGCACCTTCATTTTTAGGCGACAACTATGTTTCCAAATTGATAAATCCTTAAAAGTTATCAGTGTATTTTTTAAGGGGATACAACTCTATAAATTTTTTAAAATTTCAACTAAAATATATTTAACTTTTATAAAATTTGTTAATTGAAATTTATCTGAAATTTTCTTACAACTTTTGTAGGGTTTAAATAATACAGTTTTCCTTTTTTTAGTACAAATGTTTAGGAATTTTTTTATAAATACTAAATATGTATAATAAATATTTTATAATTTTTTGCAGTAGTTAGGAAGCGATATTGAAATTAGATTGGTGTTTTTTTTTTAAGCCAAACTTGTTAAAAAATGAATTTAATTTATTGAAATTTATCTATCATCTTTTGGACAGAAATTGAACAATTTCTTAATTTTATAATAAAAAAAATCCAATTTCTTAATATAATTGTACCAATTATGGCCTAAATAATGAAAAACTAAAGGAAAAGGAAGCCAAAAGTTAATGGCAGACAAGAGAGGGTTGAAGGAAAAGGACTTTTTGCGAAGCCCTCATAAATATGCAATGCCAGGAGGCGAGACTGGGAATGGGAATAGTTGTGGCTCGGCGCTGCTTGCACCACTCTGAAGAAGAGGAGAGAAGGGAAGAGAAGAGGGTATAACCCTTCTATAGAAGGGTAGATGGGTGGTTGGGTGGTTGGGTGGTTGGGTGGTGGAGCACACACTCCAAAGTCCGTGACTTCGCTCTGGCTACGTCATTTCGCATTCTGCCTGCCTGCATGCATGCTACCCCTCCACCTCTTCGCTCTTCTTTCCCGTTTTCTGTAAGGCCACCTCCCACCCGCCCATCGAACACTGACCACCCACCCAACCTCCGCCCAGTTTGGGGCTGCTGTCCTTCAGTCTGCGAGTGCAACGAACGCTGCCCTTTAACCTACATAAAACCCACACAAACACACACACACATACATACCTTAGGGGTTTCCGCTTGGCTTTTTTGTGGGGGTGAAAGCGGGGAAGATTGGGAAACTGGTAGGTAGCTGGGAAAATGGAAAACTGGGAGCTCAGCCAGATTGCTTCCCTGACAATTAACAATGATGTTCCGGCTGGCAAATTAATTCGAATTTCGGCCACTGAACTGATGGCTAAGACTAGGGCCAACTAGATGGGAAAATTAAAGAAAAACTGCCAACCCATGACCTAAGTTCAAACGAAATATTTTTATATTATTTTTATTATTTATATTTGCAAAACTTAAATTTTCTGTTACATTTTTTTTTTTATAGATTTCTCGAATTTCCGCTTAAAATACTTAAGAACTGGTGAAAAATAATTGCTTTAAATTATTATTAATGATTTTAAGTATCCATTTTTAAAATTTTTACATTTTTATTGAAGTTTCAATTGATTTTTTATATTTTCCCAAGAGTTATATTTAAAAAATAGTGAAAAATCATAGTTGTAAATGAGTAAATAATATTGACAAATAATATAGTTGATAATTAATATAATTGATTATTTTAAATTGACTAAAATGCATCTATTTTAAATTATAAATGATAACAGAGGGATCTCAGCTAAGATTGTTCCTAAATAAACCAATAATTATCATTTAAAACCATTTATTTACCCATCCTTATAGATATTTTCGACCATCCTCATAAACATTAAAACATTTTTATTTCAAATTCTGGATATTTACAAAACATTTTAGTTATTTCAATATATTTGTTTTTTTTTGACGGCGCTCAACTTATTCCCCATTGGGGAAGTTCCCCAAGTTCCAATTGGAGAAATTCAGCTGTATTCGCATTAACACAAACACATACAACTGCATGCGCCTATTACGCCATCGAACAACAACAACACAAAAAGTGCAATAATAATAACAACAACAAACTGCAGCAGCAGCGACGGCGGCGACTGAAATATCTTCATGTTCATCGTCGCGTCGCCATATCGAATAATGGGTGGGGGGGTGGTGTGGCGGTGCTGGTTGGGTGTTTTTTTTTTTGGTTTTGCCTTTCGGCTTCTATTTACATTTCGAAGCTCCCAACTGCAGCGACGCCAGCTGCGATGCCGATGCCGACGGCAGCGCAGCAGACGCGCGCAGACGAAAGCGAAAGGCCATTGTCCGGAATTTTGTTGACCTACTAAAAGGCAGAATGTAAAGCTACACTGTCATTGCCGTTTGCCGAAGCCAGGCGCACACGACCAGAGATGTTTATGCGCTGCACAAATTCATGTATTTCGTATAAAAATCATGAACTTTTGTCATGTTCGTGCACCAGCAAACCGCCTGACTATACTAATTGTCCAGATTGTGGCAGCTCTTTTAATACGGCATGCATAAATACGTATGTTTTGCATAAATAGTGGGCATTTTGATTTTACGTATTGAGAAATTCATAAATTTCATGGCATAAACATGGTAACAGGGAGTCCCAGCGACGAGAGCGCCAAGTGTTGGAGCTTTCACAGCACGACGAGCGCCAAAAGCTTTCATCTGTTCTGTTCAGCGGGGGGTTTTTTTGGGGCAAGAGAATAAAATGCAGTGAGCATTCGGAAGAAAAACCATGTTCATGTTGATAGTTGTTAAATAACTAAATATTCCCATATTAGAAATTATTAGTTTATTTATTTCCTATTTATTTTCTAATTTATTTCCTTTGTAAAAATAATGTAGATAGAGTGTATGCTTTCTTTGGGTTACTTGCAGCGAGCTTGCACTGTACTTAGAAAAGACATAATGCCACAGCTAAAATAGTCTGAGAGAGAGAGAGAGGAGAGAGATTGAGAGCTAGCGATGGGTGGTGGAGCTGTTGGGGCTGTGGAAAAACGGGGAGCAATAGAGCAGCTAGCTGACTGCGCAACTTGAAGTCATTCACCTTTCGGCCGCTGCTAGTCTCTGCCGCTCTCTCACAAAAGTTCTGCTCTGCGGCTCTGCCTCTGTTTCTATTTCTAAGCTTAGCCTTAAATCAGCTCTCTCTTTCTATCTTCCGCCTAATCTGGCTGCGCCGTCGACTTAACGCCTACACAAAAATGAAAAAAAAAAGAAAACAAAAACAAAAACTTAGCAACAATAGAAAACGAAGCGTAGCCGTCAAACTTTTTTGATGAGCAATAAAATGTATTGATGTGTGTGCTTTATGGGTTGTGTGTGCGTGTGTGCATTTTTTGTTTTTGTTTTTACTTTCTCTTGGCAAATAGAAAATGAATTACATGAAAGGCAATTAGAAGAGCCGACAGCTGTGCTGCTAACTGTATTTCCTACATCAACTGTACATTTCATAAAGAGTTTTTTGGGATACTTTCAAAATGATATTACTCATACGCAGTGTTGACTTATGTTTGCACGCAAGAAATATTGAAACAAAATTCAAACAAATTTTTAAAATTTTCTTCTTTGTTTTTATAAGATTTTATTGGATTTCAAAAATTTTTTTTGTTTAGTTTAAGCAAAATGGATTTTTAAAAATTATATTACTCATACGCAGTGTTGCTAGATTTTTTAAAATTAAGAATATATTTTTTTTTAATATTAAGAAACTATTATTATTTTGTTTTTTGTTTTTGTTTATATATATTTCCTTGGGGAATTTCATAAATTTCTGGCCTGCATTTGCTTAAAAACTTCGTTCCACCGATTTATATTGCCTTATTTTTTTTTTCACTCATGCAGTTGTTGTTGTTGTAGTTGTGTTGGTGCATGTTGTGCATTCAAAGCGATTCGCTTTTGCATATTCATAGTTGCATGTGAATGATTCATGAGTTGCATTTAGGCAAACAAACTGTCGCTCTCTCTCTCTCTCTCCCGCTATGCTCTGTTGCACAGAAAGTTCAATTTACAACACAACCCCATACTCCCCCACCCGCTCCCTCACCACCATCGTTGTATTTGAGGTAACTTTGGCGAGCTTTAACCCAGTTTAAGGTCATTTCGAGTCAAAGACAAGCATCGGCGCCAGAAAGAGACCAGCGAAAAAGAGGCGGAAATATGAAAAGAGACAGAGAGAGAGAGAGAGAGGGAGACGGGGAGAGGTTCATTGCAGTTCGTTCTGTGGGCGGTTCTGCTGGGACTTGCGGCTGCAATCCCTGGTCATCCTTTGGCATTTGTCAAGGACTTTGCGAGTGTAACACAATTACAGTTACACAGCACGGCATCGAACGAACAAGAAGACTTGCTCTTACTCCCTTCCCCGCCCCCTACCATTTCCTTTCTCCCCTGCTTTCCTTTAATGCTGCAATTCCGAATGTCCTTCTTCCTTTAAAACGAAATAAGGAAGTGTTGTTGGGTTTGGCCTCGAAACTAACAAGTCCAAACACCCTGATGTTTATCTTGAAAAGAATAATTATAAGAATAATTTGAACTTTTTTACAATAAATCCCAATTAAAGCTTAATACCGTTTATAAACTATAATTTAATTAATTGAAAACGCGTTTAAATTGGTAAAAATACCATAAATCTGAGTACCAACATGGCGTATACGTAATAACCCTGAACTTTAACATTACGTATACGACATGTGCTCTTAGTATAGCTTCTTCATATCACCTGCGCCAGCCTGTAAGCCCTGAAATTTGATCAAACCAAATCCGAAGGCAGCAATTTATAATTTATATAAAAACTTTTCAAAAAGTAAAAGATTTTCAAAAATATTTTAATGATTAGGGAAATTTTAATATCAAATTTTATACAGGTTTAAGATTCTTTTTTTTCTTTTTTTTCACTATTATTTCGCTGAAATCCAAAAATTCTGGCAAGTGCCAATTTCCGATCTACCATCATATGTGCTTTATTTGTACATATGTCTGTCTGTCTCTGTGTGTGTGTTTGTATTTGTTTAAAAAATAAGGTCACAGCAGTCTTGACATTGCAGAACCAACCCACTGATGACGAAGACAGCCAGCCAGCCCTCCATTCTCCCCAATATGAACCATATATATATATATATATATATATATAAAACCGCTCTTATCAACGATTTTTTGTAGATTTTCTCTTTTGTTGTTTTTTTTTTTGCTGCCGACAGCGTGATAATGAAATTGAAAATTTCATTGCTAATTGCGTTTAATATTTATAATTGACCCAAATACAGTTTTGCGATTGGCATTGCCAAAAAAAAAAACAACGAAATAAAACAATAACAAAAGAAGAAAGCAGCAGCGAAACATGCAAAGCGAGTTTTCGGGAAAGAGAGAAAGGGGGAAAAAGAGTGAGAGGTCGCACAAGCACACGACTCCACCCTAAAGAGGGTGGCTTTTGTGGGGTAGCAGGAGGTGGTGGGTGGTATGTGGGTAGAGGTAGTCAAGTCTAGACTGCTCCGGCACTAGGGGAGATTCCCATGGAATCTCTAAGGGGGTGTAGGGGAATGGAGGTGAGATTATAGAGCACGAAATTTGGTAGCTAATTAATGCTTGGTCATAAAAATGAGCCATTAGCATTGAATTATTTTACTTCCGCCAGCAAATAAACGCTAAAAATCTTAAAATTAACCCTTTTGCAACAAATTGTACTTAAAATCTTGTAATTATTGAAAAAAATTAAATGTTTTTCAGATAACTATCTTGAAAATGTACTATTTTAAAATTTATTTGTATATAACAGTTAAAGTTCTTGTTGCTTTGGAAAAATATATCACAAAATATAATAATAAAAATATTAATAATCAGGAATCCTTTAAATAATTAACCCATCGTTTTAATACGTATACGTAATATTTTGCTTAAATATAAAATTCGATCTTATCGATCGTTTAGAACGTTTAAAATGTTTACTTTATTGATAAATTCCATTATGAATTCTAATTTTAAATTGGGAAAAGCATATAAGCTGTCAAAATGTTCTATTTAAATACGAAAATGATTAAAAGGACCTTCAAGTGATCGCATTGCTCTCTCGATCCTTGTCTCTATCCACAAGGGCAACAAGAACAAAAACAATAATAACAAACTGAAATCGAGTCAACGGCAAAAAGTGTGCTAAATATATGAGAAATACTCACACACACTATTGCAGAATGACTCAAATGTTGCACATACGTAACATGAGAGCCCCCATCCTTCGATCCTTTTCTCTCTATCTATTTCTTTCTCTGTTTCTTCTTCCGCCAGACATTTACATTTCTGCATTGCTCCATCTCTCTTTAGTTCTCCTTCTCTCTCTTTCTGTCTCTCTCTTGCTAAAATATTTAAAATGCAAACTTTTCGCCCCCCTTTCTGCACTTTCCCCTCCCCCCCCAACAACAACAAAGTACAACTATACGCGTAGAGCAGAAGCAGCAGCAGCAGAAGCAATAAGTAGGTGAAAGGTCTTCAACCTTTTTGCATGAAAACAAAAATGTTCAAAGGGGTGGGGAGAGGGGGAGTGCTGGGAGCTTTGCCTGGGGGCGGCGGGCACTGGGGCTGCAGTTCTAGCTAAAATACAAGGGGGGCAAAAAACGAAAGAAACGAGCTGAAAAAAGAAAAACTGCCAGCAAGGCAATAAAATGTAAAACAAAAGTGAAAGAGAAAGAGTCACAAAAGGTACACTGAAAAAAGAAAGCAAGGAACAAAATAAACAATTCTATTGCACATAAAAAAAGATTTATTGAAATTATTATATTTTATATTTTTCTAAATAATTCTATTATAAATTTTAACAAAATTAAAAAATTTTCTAATCCTAAAAATTTATTAAAACAACTTGTAAATTTTTTATTTTATTTTACGCGTCATATTTAATTTTCTTGATTTTTTTGTTTTGAACTTTGACATGTTGAATTAATATTTTCTTTTATTTTAAAATTGTTCATCAGATTTATATTACTGGAAAAGGGGTTTAATTAATTATCTAAAATATAAGAAAAAGTGAAATCATATAAAATAAAAATATTTAAAAAATGCAAACAAAGAACCTAAAAAAAAAAAAACTAATTTTGCTTTACTAAAGATTTGTGTTTAAGAAAAAAGTCACGAAGGTAATACATTTGTGTTTTTGTTTTGATTTTCTTTGTGTTTTGTTCATTGCTATTTATTTGTTTTTGTTGTGAGAAGGACAAAGGGTGGTTTGCCTGCTAGGTAAGAGTAGGTGCATGGGAGGGGGGCTTTTAGAAAGAAAGCCGCTGAGTGTGTGTTGGGCAAGTGACCGACAGACCGACCGAGCCACTGCATTTAACTATTTTTAGCTGTCCCAGTCGAGCACTTCGCACACACGCACACACTTGCCACAGATATATGCATATGTATGCCCCGGACTTGGTTTCCCCCGATTCCGATTCCGATTCCTATAACGATGACGATTTCCCCGATGCCTGATGCCGATTCCGACCTATCCCAATGGAGCAGCGACGTGGGGCAGGTTCAGCTCTCGGCTCGGTTCAGCTGAGTTCAGTTCGCCTCGTTTCGGTTCACTTGAGGTTGAAATCGCACACAGATGCGCCCCAAGTTCTCCTTGTTTTGCATTCTTTTTTTTTTTTTGATTTTGTTGCTGTTTTTGGTTGTTTGTGCATTTTGCAGAGAGCGCCAAGAGAGCTCTCATGAGCTTTTTTGCACAGAAGAAGAGAGAAGAATTTGTTCGCCTCTAATGCTGTGTGTGTCCCTCACCGCGACCCTCAAAAGCTTCTTCTTTTGGCGCAGACAGACAGAGACATTGATTCGCAAATAGCGGGGGGCGGGGGAGAGAGGGTGGGGTAGTGGGCGGTTAAGTGGGGGGCGGCTGTGTTGTTGCTACTTATGCTGACAATGCTGCAGCAGCTTTTCCTGGATCGCAAAGCTGCATCCCAAGGCTGCTGCGGGGACGACAACGAATCCCTACAGCTTGGTTTTTAATTGGCGCTGCCTTTGTGGTAACAAACAAAAAAATTGCTAAATTTATGTGGCTTACAAGTTTTTTTTTGGTATATAAAAGAAATTATTTTAAATGTTACATTTATAAATGTTTAAAAAAGGAAATATTTACATGTTTCTTCAACTCCTCAATGACTTATACCTTTATTTAATTATTATTTATAAAACATAAAAAAGTATACTTAAAATTAGGCATCAGTTTTATTTTCTTATAATATAAAACCTTTATAAATGTTATTTTTTTTTATAATTACTCTTTCTAAAACCTTACAAATTCTTTAATTGGATTTATTTATACAGTTTGCTTTATTTATTTTTTTTTTTTCAATATCAAACCTTTATTTATATTACTTTTTTGATTAGTAAAAAAATATTTTTTAATCTCTTTATTTTTAATAATTAGAAAACTTAATTTTCTATATTATTTTATCTCAAATTTACATTTGCTTCGAAAACTATATAAGGACTATATGGAAAAGAGTTTAATACTTGTCTTTTTAATATTCCTGAAGTACTTTTCTGATAAACAATTGCTCCCTCTTTTTTCTGACTTTTATTGTTTATTAATTATTCTTTGTTTCTCTATTTTTACAGCCATTTCCATTTGAGTGAAACGCCAGACATCGTCGTCGCCGCATCCTCATCCTCCGCCGCCTTGGTTGAAGCGGTAAGTGTAAAAGATCCTCCATAAATAATATATATTTGGTAACTGGGACATCGTTAGGCCTTAAAGGGTTGGGTTTATTTTATGCAAAGGAAACCCTTTCGCTTTATAGAGTAATCGGTAAACGAAAATCGCCTGTAATCGCTATATGGTAAATAATTCACATGGCAAAGGTCAGCTATTAGTTCAATTTGGCCGCTTGATAGGCTCAATTACAAATTGCAAATTCTGTCAGTTTTTTTGATTGACTATGGTAAATGGTAAATCGATAAAATAAACCAAAATTATTTTGTAATTAGAGCAAAGGATTTATGTATTTTTAAGGTGCGAAGACGGGAGTTTCTTTCATTACGATTTTCTTTCTCTTTTGGACTTGGGGAAAAATTCAAAACACTTTCCAGTTAGAGGGTCTGGACTTGGAGATTTCCCTAAAATTCTTCTTTATATCTAAGCTTTAATTACACAAATTTACATTAATTAAAAATGCGTTAGATTTCGAAAAACTACCATAAATCATAAATCAACATGGCGTATACGTGTTATCCTACACACTTCCACATTACGTATACGCCATGTTGTGGCATGAAGATACGGTTTATAAGTGCAACATGGCGTATACGTAATGTGGAAGTGTGTAGGATATTACGTATACGCCATGTTGCACTTATTGCCGTATCTTCATGCCACCTGTGCCATCCTGTATATCCTGAAATTTGATCAATCGAAATCCTGTTTTGTCGACACCCTCACCGATTGCCCAGTTATCGATAAAGTGCAAGAGCAGTAGCAGCAGCAACTGAAATGCCAACGAAAAAAATCCAAAGGCAAAATATAGAAGCATAGCTGTAACACAACAACAACAACAAAAAAAAAAAGGAAAAAGCGAAAAGCGAGAAGAGGGAAAAAAAGGAAAACAACAAATGCACTGCTCTCTGTGTGTGAGTGTGTGTGTGTGTGTGTGAAACTGTGCCAATGCCCTGACAACGGCACAAGGTGATGATGCAAACTGCAGCCGGCTGCAGTCGCTGTCCGCGTCAGCGGCGACAGCGCAGTCAGTGAGGCAGTGACGCCAATTGGCATGATGAAAGAGCCAGTGGCACAGTAGTAGTTGTCGCTCCAAAAAGGGGTGGCGGCTGCAGAGGCGGATGAGGAGGGGGAGGGTGGGGAGATTGCCGACTGCAACGGCAACGTCGGCCGAGACGATGGCAATGCGTTGGTGAATATGCAATGACGCGAATGACACTAGCAAAAGTAACAATAGCGGTGGCAATAATAGCATTTTGTTTATAAAAAAATTTAAATATATAAAAAATAAAATATATTTAAAATAGAAATTAAACACAATTTTAACATACAAAAAAATGAAATAGCAATTAAATCAAAATTTAAAAGAAATGGTCAGTTCAAAAAATATAATTACTTAAATATATAGTTTATCTATATTAAAATGTACTATTTCTTTCTCTTAATATTTCTAAGATAAATAATAATTTTTAATATTTCCTCAGTGAAATATGATTTTTTTTTTAATTAAAAATTCGATTTATTAAACTTTACAATAATCTGTTTATGATATTTAGTGTCATATTTTTGTCTATAAATCAAATTTGATTTTCCCTTTCGATTTATATCCAGAATAGGAAGCATATATTTTTCTGTTTCTGCCTGTAATCGGCGAATAGGCGAGCAGCGTCGAATGGAGGAGGCGGAGCGCAGCCAGAGCCAAGTTGAGTCGGTGGTTACCTTCTCCTCCTGCTGCTCCGCCGCCTGATCCTCCTTGGCTCCTACCCACCCAGTGTTGTGGAGCATACCAGGAAGGCCGGCCCGAGTCGAGGTCTTGGGCGAGGGGCGAGGGGGGCGGGAGGCAGGCTAGCAGTGGGGAGAGCTGGATTGGTGAGGGGGTTTCGGGGGCACTTTTGTGTTGTTGCCTCGCTATTTGAGTACGAGTATGTTGCATGCAAACAAGGAAGTGCAAAAATTTCACGCTTTGCTTAGGAAAATACAACGAAAAAAAAAAAAAAAAACGAGGTGAGGTGAGGTTGGCCCGGGTCCCGTGTGGAGTGTCCGCTGGGAAGTAGAAGTGCATTTCGAGTGTTTCACAGACCGACTTTACATATGCAGCAACTCCTCGCTCCTGGCAACCCGAACCGCCAACTCAGACTTATGCAATGGAAAGTGCCAGCTAGCAGGCACCAAAATCAATGTGAAGTCTTGCCAAACTTTACAACAAAGAAAAAAAAAAAGCATAAAGAAAAAAACGGGGTCTTACAAGAGAGCCATTGGCAGTAACCTCGGACATATGGCTAAGAAACGGGCTTATAAATTGTTTCTTTTCTTCGGTTTTTGGTTTTAGGTTTCAGTTCCGGTTCTCAGGAAGTTTGGCGTTGAATATTATGGAGCACTTGGCAAAGGCACTTGTGGGGTTTCTAGAGAGTTGAAGGAAATTTTCTTTTGATAGAGGTGGAAATAGGGGAAATATAATTGAAAATGAAATGAAAATAATTATAAGTAGGAATATTAATATAAAAAGTCATTTATCCAAAGCGCATTTATATAATTTTCTTTGTTAAAAATATATCTTAAAAGGTTCAATTTATTAAGGTAAATACAGACTATTCTAATTCGATAACTAGCTTTGTGTCTAAGTAATTACAGGAGTATTATTTTTAAAAAATAACCATTTTTTGCATTTATATTTACATAAATCTTTTTCTATATATTTATCTAAGTTTTTTTTATCAACTCAAAAAGGAGTGTAGGTATACTTTTGTGGCAACTTTATCCCGCCAATTTCCACATAGTTGCTAATTTTTTCTGTATTTGTTGGCATCTATTTCTGTAGCACGATTGGATTTTCTCATAAAACTGCATTCGTGATGCGATGCGAAAAGTGTTTCGGTTTGGGGCTCTCGTCGGCTGCTGCCGGATCGTTATATCTCATTTTATTTATTTGTATTTTTTCTTCGCTTCGGTTGCGGGTTGCGATTCGGCGGACGCCATTGACTCGTTGACCGAGCGACTTAGTGAGCTAGCCACACACACACACACACAAACACTGGTGCATTCTGTGAGCGAAATCGAAAGTTCAATAAACTTTCACGTAATACCCGACCGTTGCAGCAATAAAAGGAAAAGATACTAGTGAAGGTGCTGAAGATTTTGGCACATAAAGGTGATCTTCCATGATGTTCTCACCAATTATAGGAAAATTAAATTATGATCAATATATATTGAAATGTTATATCGAAAAGATTGTGATCAGAAAAATTCCCAAAATTTAGCTTTTTAAATAAATAATAGTTTTCCTTTTAAAATATCATAATAAATATAAGGGAAATACTTAAAAAAATATATTACAATTTCTCTAGTCAAGTAAATATTGATATTTTTGCTATAATTTTGGTTTTTTCCCCTCTTCTATTGCTCTTTCTCTCTGGTGTTTGCTGGCAAAGAAAGTGAATGGAGAAAAAGGGCAAGTACTACCACGGAACAACCGAAACAGAGGGTGAAAGACAGGGGCAAGGAGGGAGGTGAAAAAAATGAAATTAAATGAAATGAAAATAAATTACATAAAAGTAACAACGAACTGTTTGCGCATGAACAAATCCAGACACAGCCAACAACAACAACAACAACAACAACAACAACGGTAGAGGCAACATGGAATGCCAATCAACAAAAGCAACAACAATTAGAAGCAATGAAAGCGAGAGAGAAAAAGTGATCACTCAGTGAACTTGCATTATGCTGCGTTCTGCTTAGCTGCTCTCTCATCAAATGTATCTGTATCTCGTTCGTTCATTGGCTTTCACAATACGATTCCCGTTCGCTTTAATGACTCCACTTTTAGCTCTCTCTCTCTCTCTCTATCTCTTCCTCACGCTCGCTGCCCCATCCCACCACTCCCCCCTCTCTTTGGCGCCCGTGTGTGCCCGAAATTGGGTCAGCCATTGAACCCGTTGCGTCGACGTCGACGGCGTCGCCATTGCCGTTGCCGTCTCGCTGCCTCTGCCAACGTCCGCTGACAGTGTAGTTCTCTTGGGGCTTTAGCTTTTTTTTTTTCGGTCTTCTTGCCGCTCTTTCTACATATCTTCTGGTTTTTGTATCTTTTCCAGCACGTACATATAACCAAAAACCGTTAAACCGTTTTTCGGAGATCGGCAGCCTCCCAAAAAAGAAAAGCTGTATAAGTATGCTGCTCCTTCCCTCTCCTAACTCAAGCCAATCTTAAGGTTATGGTCACTGCGTAATGACCGTCAGATTTTTTTGACCCCTGTCCCAAAACGAAACAGAAACGGAAAAAGAGTGGGAAATAAAGCAAAAACGAAAGAAAGAAGAAAACAAATAAATAATAATAATACAAACCAGAAAAAATTTCACTTTCACATCAATTACGTTAAGGCTCCGACGGCTTAAATATTTTACTTACAAAATAAAAAAAAAAACCAAAATAATGCTACAAATTAAATATATATCAAAGTAAATAGAAAAAAATATAAATGAGCGTGATTCAATTGATTTCTTTCTGTACTGCATTTGCCACAAAAAAAAAAATTAAAATAAATAATAAAACTGTTGGAAAGATCTCTTCCACTTCCATTTCCCCATTTGGAAACGCTTTTTGGCCAACGTTGAAGTCAACGAACGTTTAATGACCCAACAACAAATACAACAACAGCAGCTCGTCACCCTTTTTGCAACAACACTAACAATAACGAGCTTAAACAAAAATAAAATAAAAAAAAAAACATAAACTGAAAGACAACCGAAATGTCAAGGGAAAAGAGGAAACGAGAGAAAGACAAAAGGGAAAGAGGCAGGGATAGTGAAAGGTGGAGGCGGATTAAGTCAAGCTTAGCATACTCTTAAAAAAAAATAAATAAGGTATAGATTAATATATATTTCAATTAATAGAATTTTTTTAAATTCATTTACTTTTCAAATAAAATTTAAAATTAAATTAAATTTATCACTTTCTAACATTCAGTTCCTAACAAACGGATAATAATAGGAAATATTTATTTTATACGACAAGAAAACCAATTACAGTTTTTAATTTAAATTATTAAATAGAGTATTAAGGGGATTAAGTTGCATGCAACTTTCGTGGATTGTCGTCTCGCGCGTTTTATGATAGCTTTCCTCAACGTTACTGTCTGGCCCACCCCGGTCCCCCCTTCACGGAGACTTGTAAATGATGGCGGTTCACTCCCAAAAAACGAAAAAAAGGTAAAAACAAAAAAACCGGTTACAGTTACAGACCAAACATCTTTGGCATCGTCTCTGGTTTTTCGGGGGTCAAGCCCAAGCCCCCTGTGTGTGTGTGTGTGTTTGTTAACATGACGTGCCACACCTTGAGGCTGCTGGTGTGCAGAGGCAGGGTGGTGAAGGAGGTAACAGGGGGGCGTTTAAAATAAATTTATTTTTTAATTTTAACTTAAAAAAGTTTCTTTTATATGATTTTGTATGAATCTAAAATAATTTGTATATAAAGATAAGACTTTAAAGGAATATCTATAAGATATATCCATCAAGCTTTGCGCCTTTTATAGTTATCCTTATCGCCGTCTCTGTTTGTGCTGTCCGTCACCCTCTTGCGCTTTCTCCCTTTCTCTTTCTGGTTGCCCCTCTTAGCCATCTCTCTTCTCCTCTGCTGCACGCATCATTCTGACGCCCTTTAAATTTATTTATTTTTTTCTTTCTTTCTGTTTTTTTGTTGTTGTTTTTAGCTTAATTTTTGTGCGTTGTTGTATCTCCAGAAAATAAACTTGAACTTGCCCCGTTCACTTTTACTCCAAAATTTTGGACTCAAGTGTGTGTGCGTGTGTGTGGTGACTCGAACCCCCCCTTAAAAACCTATGCCCCTCGCCCACCCTCTCCCGCAGATGCTTCAGCTTGATTACTAAACGGAGGAGTCTCCCCTTTGTTTTTTTTTTTTTTTTTTTTTTTAGCTTTTTGGTTTCTTTTCTTATTTTTTTGGCTGCTGATTTTTCGGGGGCCTCATCATGGCCGTTGATCATGAAAATTTTCAATTCAAGTTTAGGTGAAATTTAATGCGTCACCAAAACGGCAGAAGAAACAGAGAGAGAGAGGGAGAGAAAGAGAAAGATTGGGGCAGGAGAAAGACTAAAATCTGGGTTCTTTTTTTGGGGACTAAAAGCCAGAAAAATACTTGTTATGTTTATAATATTTATATTTAATCTAGCTAAAAATGGAGAATTATAAAGAAATTAAAATTCTACAGTTCTTAGGATAAAAATTATTAAAATTTCCGTACTTTGTGGTATTTACCTTTCCTTAACTATTAAACTTTGTCACTAAAACTACTAAAAATTGATTGCATTTGCAATTTCCTTATGGAAAAAAATAACCCCTACCGTTTGTTTTTTGTTTTTTTTTTTTTACTCATTGAAAACTATGAAACGATGCCGATCCAGAGGATGGCCACCCACACATATGGTAAGCATTAGGCCGAGGAGTGCCTCATAGAGTTACCATCGCCACATGTGGTGTCTACATATTTCACATTTGTAGCAATTTGTTTCGGCCGCACTGCTTCGGTTCATCATGGCTCCCGGCTCCCGGTGGTGCTCCTTCTCCATCTCCTACACCACCCACTTTTCAACCCCCCCTCCTAGTTCCATCCCCCTTATGCATATATGACCAGCGAAAGTTTACTGGGACTATGACCGCTTAGAATGTCTACACAAATACAGTTGCGTCCACACAGACATTCATATGTATTTGTGTGGCTTGTGTGACATGTGTGTGTGTGTGTGCAGGAACCAGAGTCTGGAACTTGAAAGCAATTTTTTTCTATTTTTATACACCCGTTAAATGGTGAGGCACAAGAGGGGTATCTTGTGCCATATATAACGTTTGTTTGGTTCAATTACACAAAAGAATTTCATTTGTAGAAGAACTCTGATAAATAATTAATATTATATATATATGATATAGATAAAAAAATATATATAGGTTAAGTGCTAAAAAATATCCTTAATTATTTTTATAGCATACTTTTTTGGGGTCGTTTTTAATAGGATTTTTCAAATCTATTGAATATTTTTTTTAGCTTGTCATTTTGTATATATTTGAAATGCAACATTTTCCCCATAAAATATTCATTCTTGTTTAGGGTATCAAATAGTCGTTGTTATGGTCTGCCTCTTGTTTATTTGCGTATATAAATACACAAGCCTATAGAGTATGTATGTACATATGTACATATGTGTGTGTTTGGCTGCCGCCCTGCTGCGTCCCCCCCCCTAAAAACATTTGGATGGCCCACAGAAGTGTCTGCTGCCGGTTGAATGGCAGTGCCAGTTGCGTTGCAGTTGCAGTTGCAGTTGCACCACCCCCTAGACGACCCTACCTCCTAACACCACCCACCAGACTCAGCCAGTGTGTGTTTGTGTGTTTGTGCGTGTGTGCTTATCTCAGAGTCGTTGCCTTGAATGTAGGGCAGTAGTCGGCACTCGACAGTTGCAGTTGCCGCCGTCGCCGTCATCGCCACCGCTGCACTGGTAATGCAGGCCCCCCAGATGCACACACAAACACAAGCCCAGAAAACAAATACAAAATGCACAAACACAGAAGCGCACACAGTCACAGTCACAGTCAGAGTCCACCCCCCCACCCTTAATAATCATGTCACGATGTGCCGCACTTAATGATACCCTTTTAGCCATGGGAAGTGCTACGCCCTCTTACAGTGGGGGTGAAAAAAATATGTATCTACATTGATAGTATAATTTAAAAAAAAAAATTGATTTTATAAAATTTTTTTATTAATAAAATAATTCTCTATAAAAATCAAATAATAATTTTTGACCCTCAACTTGAGGTATATCCCTGAATATCAACTACAACAACGTTTATAAATATAATTATTATTTTAAATACATTTAGAATGGATGGAAAATTTCCAGGGTATTATAATGGGTTTGAAATTATAAACATTTTGGCTTTACTATTTTCCTTTTAACATTGAACGAGCCATAAGAAAGGTGATAAAGAATAATAGGCAAAGAGAAGAGAAGCAAAAGAACACAAGAGAATAAAGAAAGGTGAGAAAAAAAAAGAAGAAAGAGAAAACGAAGAAATAGATAGAGAAGTAGAAGAAGAATTGATAGATACAAGTTGAAGTGCATTTGATTCCCAGTTCTTGTTTATCTTAAAGATACATAGATACATATTAAATGTATATTTAAATATCCTTGAATCAATCAAGAAAGTAAAGTGAATAGTAAAGTGTTAATTGAAATCTGTTTTAATTTTTTGAGAAACTAATATGAAAAGCTTTTATGGCCAAATGATTTATTAAGTCTTTCACAGGATATATATATATATATATTAGATATTAAAAACCTTACACTTGCCAAAGGTTTATTTATTTTTTTTAAATACGTTTTCCTCTTTCTTTTTCCCAACTTAACAATTCTTCAGCCTCATAAATTGTGGTTTCTTCTAAATCTTTGAATTCTGTTTTTCCTTTTTCTTTTTCAACTTCCCTTGGGCTTTTCTTTGGGGGGAGCTGCAGTTAAAAATATAAAACTAATGGACAAAAAAAAAAAAGAAACTATAGGAAAAACACTTTGAACTGCAGCGAGCCACATAAATAACAAGCGCCAAAAACTATTTTCAAACATACGGAAAAGCGAAAAGAAAAGCATAGAACAAAAAACCAGAAGAAGTAGGAGAAGAGGCAGATTTAAAGAAAAATGGGAAAGCCATTGAAGTAGCCACAAGAAAGAAAGAAATAAAGTCATCGCCCATCGCCGTCGTCGTCGTCGTCGTCTGTGTAAATAAGGCACAAGAATTGGGTTAAAAGTTTATAGAGCAATGCGGTGATTTGTCTCTATATCGCTCCTCTCTCTCTTTCTCTGTCCCTGTCTCACTCCCCCTGTGCACATGTGTGTGTGCCTGTCATATCAGCAACTGAAGTGGTTACATGGTCGAAGGCTGCGCCAGTTTCTAATGGCCGAGACAAGTCAACGTGCTTCACATGTACACGCCACCTGACACCCACGACAGGCAGAAAACTCCTAACAAACTCCCCCTGCCCCTCCCAAAAAAAAAAAATAAATAAATAAAAAAAAATAAACTAACAAGAAACCTGGTCATCTACTCAATTCACTTAAAAACAAACAAGCAAAAAGTAAAGAAAAGCAAAAAGGCAAAGCAAAGCAAACAGGAAGAATAAATCTCCACTGCACACCAAAGGGTTAAGAGGCCATTCAAGGGTTAATTCAGGAACGGCAAAGCTGTAAGGAGGCAAGGTAGTTAAGAACAAAGAAGCCGCCAGAAGACGGAAGAAGGAACCAAAGTGGGGAAGGTAAACTAACCCAGATCCTGTGAACCTGCCACAACTTCCAGATGAGCAAAATAGAAAGAAAGGAGCAAGGGGCAAGTGGAAAGAGCTGAAAAAGGCAACAAAATAAGGTACCATTAAAGGATACCAGAAGGGGAAATTAAAAAATAAAATAAAATAGATTAAAAGTAGCTAGGAAATGGGACCTCTAAGTAATGATATATGAAGAGAAGTGCAGATGAACAGGATAACTGAATAAAGGATCATGAGAAGAAGAATAGAAAAAATAGAACAAAAATAAATATAGAATTATAGAGGAAAAAGGAAGAAAACAAGAACAGAATAATAAAGGAATTAAAAATTTTATTAACTCCACAAAACCAGAAAATGCCAGAAGAAAAAAGTTACTCATACGTCACGTGGGCCCGCCGAAAGCATAAACCATTTTCAGAGAAGTATCGATATCATTTTCAAAATGGAGATAAAAACAAATTAAATTTTGAAACAGGAAATAATAATAAAATAACAAAAAAAAGAACAAAAAAACCCAGAAAAACAGTTAAACATTAAAACAGAAGAAGGAAGGCGAAAAAAAGCCGGAAGCCACGACCACCCACCCACCAAAAATACCGATAGGATCAAACAGATGGCCAGAAGAAGACCACCCAAACTAGCGATCCTGAATGGCCATTTTCCACACATGGAAAACCCAAGGAATTTGGGAAAAACACTAAATGGAAGACTGAAAAATAAAAAAACCGAAGAAGCAGGAGAAGCCCACATCAATAGAAAATGCAAGTGGCTGTAGGTGAACGAAGACGGGGAAGGGGACAAAGAGGCAGGCGCAAAAACAGTGGGTGGGTGGGCGACAGAGGGGGGTGCTGGTAGAGAGAAGAAAGAAAAACAAACTTAAATGTGTGCAGGCAATAGAAAAGGCTGGAGGGGGGCTGGTAGCAAGAGAAACAACAATAATAACGTGCATAGCCAGCCAGAGAGTGAGATAGAAAGAGAGAAGGAGAGCTAGCAGTGGGTCAAAGACCTGTAGGGAGGTCGTTTCAGCCATTGCAGTGGCAATAGGCAACGTACAATACCATGGCAAAAGCGGTGGCAGATAGCACACACACACACACACTTACAGCTCTATTGAATAACCCAAGCGACGTCAGCGCAGCGCCGCTGCATTTGCAGTGAGAGACCAAGCAGAGCGAGCTTTTCATTTCATTTAGTTTTGTGGCAAGTAAAGTTCTCTGTTGGCCTCTCTCTTTCTCTCCTGTTCGCTGCTCCTTCTCTAATGCAGGCCAGCTGTTGGGGCTGTTGTCGCTGCCTGCAGCTTGCTGCAGCTGCTGCTGCTGCTGCTGCAGCTGCTTCTTCTTCCTGTACAAAGCACGAATGCCAGGCAACCCGAAGTGCCTGAAAGCCGAAGTCCAAAAACGAAATCAAGAGTGAAATGCAATTCGAAAAAGTAGGCAAACCAGGGGGTGGGGGGGGGGGAGGGTTGGGGATATAACCGCATATGGCACGTAAACATGCATTTCAATATAGACGTCTGTCTCGTTTACTCTCATTGCAGACATGCCTGGCGGAGGAAGGACAAAGTTCAGCAGGATCACACTATACAGGTGAGTTTATCCCAAGGATTTCTTGCGGTTTTTCGTCAGTGATTATGCCACATTTTAAGTTGGCCACATTTTCTTGAAATATTATTAATTATTAAAAAATTCTAGAGTTTTCTTTTTAAAGTTTTTAACTGGCTAATATTTAATGAATATTTAAAACTAAAATTATTAAACAGTTTTTGCACTCAATTTAACTCAAATATTATCAAAATATTTCTCTGCTAACTAAAATTAATTATTTCATTTTTTATTTCGAATTATTATTTTATAATATTTATTTAATATTAACTCTAAACCCCTGATTAGTTTTCTTTAATATTAAATATTTTCACAAAAACCAGAAACGTCCAGAAGCAAAAAGTTACTCATACGTCAGGTGGGCCCCTCGAAAGCATAAACAACTTTTAGAGATGTTTATTAATTCTTATTATTATTTATTTAGTATAAACTATAAGCCCCTGATTAGTTTTCTTTAATATTAAATATTTCCACAAAACCAGAAAATGCCAGAAACAAAAAGTTACTCATACGTCACGTGGGCTCCCTCGAAAGTATACACAATTTTCTAGAGATGCTTCTAGTGGGTTTTGAATGGAATTTAAAACCAATTAAATTTTAAAAATGAAAATGAAAATAACTAAATATGCAAATCATATTTAACCCTAGGCCACGCTGCGTATGCGTGATATTGGTTACCTTAACCATGGGGAAATCTTTGCGTATTTAGCTCCCTGATGATTTTCCCTGGCCTTATATAATACTTTGAAGAGCTTTCCTTTTAAAAATATTACCCTGCTGACCATTTTGGCAAATAAATAAAATGAATTCCAAGGCTTCAAAGAAATCATTAATCGATTAACAAAAAACCCGGAAACATGAATGGGATTCTGCAGATATATTGGTTTTCCTTTGGGTAACCTCCTCCAATGTCTGCAGAGTTTTTCCTTCTTGTCTGCTGTGTCTGCTGTGTTTTTTCCCCTCCCCCTGACTTTTGGCATATCATTTTCCTTTCGCGACGAATGCTTTATGTGCCACAAAAGCCGCTGCTGCTAAAAACTTTTCCGCTTTTCACGTTCAACGACGACGATCGCCGTCACCTAATGCCCTCTCTCTCTCTTCTTGCCACAAGTTGTCCATTTTGTTTTTCCTTGTTTTTCCAGCTCGTTTTCTTGCCTGACTCCATTTGCGCAACAAACATTTTGCGGTGCGACTTCGAGGGGGGTGGAGTGGAGTGCGCTGTGCGCTGTGCTGGCTGCATCCATATGATTTGCAATTTCCATTGCATTGCTGCATGGGCTGCACTATGGTTGCGTAACCCAAAAGTTAATGCCACATAATCATGGCTGAAGTTGCAACAAACGCTGGCCGCAATGGGAAATGGGGAAATTGTTGTTGGACGAGAGGGGGGGAGGGGAGGGGGAGGGGTAGGTGGGTAGGTTGCAACCATGACACGCCATCTTAGCCGATCGTCGCCGCCAGTTTGTGCAGTTAACCAGTTTTCCAGTTTTTCGCCACGTTTTTCCTGACACTTTCTCTCTCTGGCGCGATGAAGTAATCGCATTGCAGTTTTCCGCTGCCGCCGTCGTTGCACTTCTTTTCTCCACTCTTTATTCATGTTTTTTTTTTTGTTGTGTTTTCTTTGCTTATTTGCCGGTGACTTAATTTTCGTTTTTTTTTTTTTTGCGAGGGGAAAACGGGTTTCCCATTTTCCAGCCGAATGCCAAAAGTGGCAATCGATGCTGTTGCCGAGATCTCGTTGAGAGTCTGGCCCGGCTCTGGTGGGACTCTTGGCCAAGACAAGGCTTACAAGGTGATTACGTGATTGGTGTATATACCAAAGATATATGCATATATCTTGTTTTTGTTTTTTTGTTTTAATTTGTTAGTTGGGAAGAGAAGGAGCCACCCCCTCGACGGGCCCTAGACCTCTGGCGGCTATTGGGGTTATAGATTTGGTGTCAGGATTTTCTTTAATTTTTAAATTTTAAAATATTTTCAAATATTTATTTTTAATTCCTTTAATTTATAATATTTTATTGATATGTTTAAGAAAAAAAAAATTTAGGTGGAATTTCTGTATTTAATATTTATATCTAAATGGTTTTTAAGTTTAATATTATTTTTTTTTAAAGCAACAAATAAACATTGATTTAGAATTGTTATCAATTATTGAAACATTTAAATAAAAAAATTATATAAATTTGTTATCGCGGAAATGTTAATTTATAAATTTATAAATTCTTAAAAGAAGAACTAATAATATTAATATTAATGAATAAAAATCAAATTAAGCTGAAATCAAGCAAAGAAAAAAAAACGGATTTAATTTCCAGATAAATATCAAATAATTATACATTTATCCTTGAACTAAAATAATTAAGTAAAGGTATTAATTACGATTTCTTAAGAATTATTTTCCTTGTGGAAATAAAAGCATCTTAACAAATATTAAATTTAGTAATTTCTGCCTTTTGCTTAGAAAACACATTTTTTAAAGGAAAATTTTAAAATTAAGAATAAAATAATAATTTGTTAAGTTAAAACTGAACATGTATTATTAGTATTAAATAATTACAAATTGTTTCGATTTAAACGTTACGAAAATTCACGTATAGTTAAAATATTAACATTAATATTTAAATTAAATATTAAAGATTTAAATTAAATATTAAAGATTTAAATTAAATATTAAAGATTTAAATGAAATATTAATGATTTAAATTAAATATTAAAGATTTAAATTGCATTTTTAAATAAATCTTGAATATTAACTCAGAAATGTTATTGCCCATAAGTGACAGCTCATTTTTTTATAAAACGCAAAACTACCTATAAAATCTGCTCTTCAGAGGAAAACTTTTTTATTTTTAGTAATTCTTGTATATTTAATCATAATTTTTAGTATTTATATCAGGTTTTTAATTAATGGCTTAAAAATTAAACAGTAAAATAATGTTTATGTAAAAAAGGGCCTGTGTTTTTCCACAAAATGCTAGAAATTGGTAATAAAATATTGCCAATAATTAAAAGAGGCGTTCAATATATATATATATATATATGTATATATAGATATAGATTGTTGGCAATATTAATTTAATTGGCGCAGCACGATTGAGGAAATGCGAAAATGAGATTTGCAGCCGTGGCTATCTTCGATTCATAGCATCAATTTACGGATCCCACTCTTACAGATGTATCTGTAAATGTATCTATATCTATCTTTGCCAGTGTATCTGTCCTTCCCCCTCCAACTTCCCCCCCATCCGTAATGCTTTCCGCTAGGAGAAAAGTGATCGTGCTTCGCTTCCTGCTTCGCATTGGCTTCGAAGTTGCAACCATTCGAATTTGATCGCACATGCAACAGTTGCAACTCCTGCTTTTCCACTTTTCCATAGCTCTCGTCGCGGTAACGGTAACATTGCCTGCTAACACCATTTTCCTTTTGCCGCTTTTGTTACGTGAGGAAAAACGAAAGTAAAACTCGCAAATTGCGATGACGACGATGACTTTGGTGCAACGTCGCGTCGTCGCAATGCATTTGCTATTATTGTTGTTGCTATTTATTTATTTATTTTTTCTTTTTTGCTATTTCGCTGTTGCAACTGCAGTTGGCATTGTTAGTTCCCATTTTCACATTATACTCTTTGCCAAATGCAGCCGAACACAAAACGTGGCCCACTCGATCAATTGTTGACTTGGTCATGGCTCGGAAATAGTTTTCGCCAGTGCCTATGGCTGTGGCTATGTCATCCGCTAAGGTTCATGGTAAATAAATATATATAAATATATATATATATATATATATATATATATATATGCAAATATTTTATATTTAGTCTTGGTTAGTTGTCGCTGCTGAATTATCCATGGATATATAGCAAATATTTTCGAAAGATGGTAAATATATATTTTAGGGAAATGATTTCTGCAAAGCCATTTCAAAAATTTTATACTTCATGGACTTTAATAAAATTAACAAAACTTTTGATTTCTTGGCATACAAATTAATTTTCTTTGACATATCCTGTGGCTTGGGTAACATAATTTATTAAATTATTTAAGAGTATTCTAGTCTTCGGTTTACTATTCATCCTTGTCTCCTCCTGAAGCCTTCTCCCCCCTCCCCTTTTTTTGTTTTTCCATTTTCATTACGCCGCCTGATCGAATCAGTGAATGGGAAAAACGGGATTTTCCAGCTAAAAACAAAGAAAAAAGAAAAACAAAACTGGAATGTGGCACAAACACTGTTTTGGCTTCAACCAGAGGGGTGGAGAGGTATATGTGTGTGTGGTTACACCTCGCTCTCTGTTCGTGGAGGTAAAGATCGCCCCCGTTCCGCCCCCCCCCCCCCCCCCTGTTTCGACTTCGACTCCGGCTCCATCCATGATCCCCGATCTCCCCCAGAGTGGGTAGCAGCTCGCTTGCTCGCTCCGTGTGTTGGTTTGAGGCGATCGTTATGTCATACAAGGAAGCGAATGATGGCCAACAATGGGGGGCCAGCGAAGGGGCAGGCGGCTAGGCTAGGTGACTAGTGGCTAGTTGGACATTGGGAAATCGCCATGGAGCAGCTGGAGCTTGGAACTTGGGAGACTTTGGTGCCTGGGACCAGGGAACTTGGAAGCTGAAGTTGGGGGTTTCGTTTTGTCAGAAGAAAAAGGGGGAAGACGTTACACAGAAAAGATAGCACATAACCCATAAAGGGACTTGTGGCAGATGTTAATCATAAAATATATTTACGATTATTAATTAATATAGAAATATATAATAATTATGCTTGTATTTATAACAAAATAATCACGTAGCCTCAATAGCCTTAAGCTCAAGATCAAGGATATATATATTTTATAATGTTGAAAAGGACATTTCGAGGCCATTGAAAATTACGAATGAAAATGTCCTATTTTTTGTCACAATATTTTAAAGTTTTGATAAAGGAATTTTATAGGGAGTTACATAGAAAGTTTTATAAGGACTTTCATAGGGAAGTTGTATAGGGAATTTTAAAGGGGGTTTTATAGGGGGTTATATAGGGGGGTTTAAAGCGGGTTTTCTAGGGGGTTTTAAAGGGGGTTTTAAAGAGCGTTCTATAGGGGGTTTTACCGGGAGTTTTATAAAGGTTTTATAGGGGATTTTATAGGGGGTTTTATAGGGGGTTTTATAGGGAGTTTTAAAGGGAGTTGTATAGGGGTTTTATAGGGGGTTTTAAAAAAGGTTTTATAGGCGGTTTTATATAGATTTTAATTGGAATTAATTATTTGGTTTATTTTATTTTATAAATTATATAATTAATTCCAAGATATTTATATATTATTATTATATATTTTATATAATTTTTTTCTCGTGTCATTCAGCCTTTCTGTGCACAAGTTTTTCCTTTCATCGATGCAGCAGCAGCAGCAGCAGCATTAACTTCGTGATGTTTTCCCATTTTCATTTCGGTTTCATTTCGTTTTTTCGTTTGCGGCTTCGTTTTTCTAGGTTTCCTGCTGCTTTTGGCGTTACTGGGTAAATGTTACATAAGGCAAAGCCGGGCCCAGGCCAGCAGCCGCCCCCTCCCCCCATCTTTTGTTATTTTATATGATTTTGTTGTTGTTGTTGTTGCAAGTTTTTAACTGCTTATTTCACCCTGGAAGTCAATGAACTTTGCTTAGAGGTGAAACGAGTCAGAAATTGTTGTGATATTCAATTCGATTTTGAGAGGTTAGACTTTATAGTTTATAGTTTATAGTTTTTTTTTTTGTTTTGAGGGGGAGTTTTTCGTCTATTTTTCATCTATTTTTCTTCTCTTTTTTTGACAAACTATTTATTTTTTTTGGAGGTTGGGTTTGGGGTTTGTGGGGCCTTTGTTCGAGGGTCCCGCGCGCGTTCCTCGCTCGGACCGGATAATGGGCAAAAAAGCAATTAAAATGTCAAAAGCGTGCACAAAAGGAGAAAGTGAGAAAAAAAGTGCAAAAAACGAAGGCAAGCCGCATTGGGCTTAAGTTTTATTTCATTTTTTTTGCTGTTTGCATTTTAACAATTACATTTTTTAAAATGCGAGACAGACAACAGGAAAAAAAAAACTAAAGCAAAATAACAAGCTTCGAAAAAAAGTACAACAAACAGAAAAAAAAGGCCACAAAAAAAATACAAACTCTGCTAATAAAAAATAAAAGTTATTCGTAAACTGACCATGGCCCTGGCTAAGGGTTTGTTTCTTACTCTTATTTATTTATGTATTTGTTTTTTTTTTTTTTTGTTGCTTTAACTTTAACCAGGAATTTGATTCCTTGCTGTTTCTGCCAGAAATTATGTTTCACTGAAAGATCATCATTATCTTCATTAGCAAATGTGTAATAGCAAGTACAGCCCCGCAATAGCAGCAACAAATAGATATATATATGTATATGTACATATATATCATCATAATAAACATTTGAGCAACTTTCACTTGGCGCTTGAATTCAACGCACGACAAATTCAAAACGACAAACGACGATCAAAGCCCATTGTACCTGCAGCTGGTATGTGTGTGTGTTGGTGTGTGGGTGTTGCTATTGCCTTTGCTCCCTCCCCCGCACCACTGCCAAAGCGGAGAAAGAAGCGTCAAAAAAATATAGCAAAAAAAGTACAGCAAAAATAGTACAGAGAAAAAATAAAGCAAAAAGGTACAAACAAAAATAAAGATATAAAAAAAATTAGCGAGATAAAAATTACAAAAAAAAAAATTAGAAATAGGAAAGACCTCGCAATTCGCTCATGCAAAAGGCTGATGAAAACATCATTGCAATGAAACGAAAATGAATTTGAAATCAAAAAGGAATTGAAAATAGTAAAGACAGTAATTTGCTCAAGAGTTTCAACTCGAAATCAGGAAATATATAAACATAAATATATATATTTTTTTTTTAATATAATTAAGGATAGTTTAGAAAGAGAGATGGATAGGTAGATAAATAGATAGAAAGTTACATAGAGGAATAGAGGATAAGGGGATAGAGAGATAAAGAGATAAAGAAACAGATAGACAGAGAATTAGAGAATTAGAAAGATAAGATATATTAATCCATAAATAATATTTAAGATCAATACAAAAAAAAAACAGATAGGTGGATAGACATTTATAATTTAATTTTTGATCTAAAATATAATATAATATTTTTGATATTGAACGCAATAAATATTAAATGCAACATTTTCCAATAATTAAAAAATTTTATAAATTATATTTGACAATATTTTCGATATCAAATCGTACATTTCCTTCTTAACTCCGACTGCCCACGACTAAATTTTCCCTTAAAAAGTTGAAGAAATTGATCTCTGTAGCCGGTTTTCAAGCCAAGACAAACACAACACATCCTTTCACCTGGAAAACCTGGAAGATGCTACCAAAGCCACCAAGCCATAGTCGGGATCGGCTGGGACTTGATTTTGTAAAGCTGCGATGAGCTATGGAGCTGTGGAGCTGTCAATGCCAGTGACACACTTACGCCATCACATGTGGCTTTCATATTCGAGCACGTTTGTGTATGTGGCACATATATATCCAATATATATATATTGTATATATATATATGTAGCCAGGACTCGACTCTCTGGCTGGGCTGTCATGTGCAGCAGTCGTAGTCCGTGTATTCCGTATTCATATCGTTTCCATATCGTATCGATGTCCTTGGCGCTGGCGGCGGTGCGTTGAACCCATAGCTTACGTGTTGCCTTGGAATGGCCTGCAAAGGCGGCGGCAGGAGGGAAAGGGGGTGTCAATTTTGGGGCCTGCGCACAAGATTGCCAAGGAGTCCTCGCCGTTCTCGTTGTTCGTTGCGGCAGGTCAGTTTTCAGAGCTTTTCTCCTGACCTGACCTACCCCAGGCTCTGTACGGTTTGCCTCTGCAGGCAGGCTCTGCAAAGTCGCGTCACCTTGCCTGGAACTATATAGAAAGCAACACCCCTCCACCCTCCATTCTCTCCTTTTCCCCCCTTTGGACCATACAGGACATTTTTCGACTGCTGCTGCTGCTGCATCTCTGTGCAGCTGTGTTTGTTCCGGCGCCCAAGTGCAAGTTCAATCTATAAATTTGAACGAATTCTGTTCTCGGCCCCGACCCTGCCCCTGCCCCTGTCTATGTGTCTCTGTCTCTGTCCGTTCCGCCAAAAACCCCCACTTCAGCCCCCTCTCTCTGTACCAGCAGCAGCAGCAGCAGCCTCCCCAAAAGCGCGATGTCCTTGCCAAATTGTAAAGTTCACGCAGGAAAATGTATATGTAAAGGACGCTCTTAATAAGAGTTGCTTTTTTGTCTTATTTTTATAAATATATATATATATTAAATTATTAAAAAAAAAACTAAACTAATTTATAATAAATTTAAAAGCAATTCAAATTTAAAGAGAACCAAATTTGTTTAGCAAAAATTACGTATACGTCATGTGGGCCAGCTTTATAGCCTCTTTAAAATAAAACTCATAATAGTTATATTTTATAATATTTATAATTATAATCTTGATCCATAATACTACAGTTTTGATATATAAAAACAGGAATAAAGACAACACTGCGTATGAGTAATCAAATGGAGACAAGGGAAACCCCAAGTGGGAAACATTGAAAACAAGCCAATTTTGTTTTTATTATTTTATATTATTTTGTTATCATATGTTTTTAATATTTTGATTATTTTGAAGACCAAAACCCGTCAGAATATTTTTAAAATTTTATTTACATATTTAATATATTCAGAATAAATATAGTTAGCATATCGATATCTTCCTCAATCTTTGACCTTTAACTTGGAATTATGGCCACTTTTAACCCAGCCAGTAGCAGCAGTTGTGGTGACCCCATTCACCAGTCGAAGGCCAGCAGCCACACACACACACACATGAGAGTTGGAAAAAGGGAAAACATAAATAGGAACGAGATCAAGATCAAGATTCGAGACGAATCAAGTTGAAATTCTTGTGGGGATTTGTGTCTATCTGTATGTCTCTCTGTCTTTATGTCTGTCTGGCCAGTTGCCTAGGTCTAGGCCATAGTTACCATACAACCGTTCCCATATGGCCATAAGTGCAGCAACAGATCAAGCAGAGAAAAAAAATATTATAACGTGTTCAAACATCAGTTTAAGACTGATGTTATTTATACTAAATATATTTAAATAATACAAATTCTTTCATATTTAATTTTCTGTAAACAAATTAAATAAAGCCTTTAATTAGTATGTATTCCTTTGAAATAAATCCTAAAAAAAATATAGTTTAGTTTTCTGGTTGTTCTTAAAACTAAAATAAAAGTTTAATAAAGGTTTATTTTCTGGTTAAAAAAAAGTACGTGTATGTCCCATGATTATTCTATTACAAAAATATATATTAAGTCTCCAAAAATTACTTTTCAAGTACAAAAAAAAAACCTAATATATTTCTTTCATTAAGTCCCAAATCCTTTTGGGTTAATTTTCTGATAAAATATTACTATTATATATTTTATATTATTAAAATATTGATAAAGGCTAGTTTTTCTGTTCAAATATGGTTATATTCTTAAGGATTAAAATCTTTGATATTTTTTTTTAGATATTTTTTTTTGTGCATCTGTGGGATTGCCTCTCTCTCTCTCTCTCTCTTAGTCGCTTTCCTTGTCTTACCCCCTCATACCCCTCTCTCTCCCACCGTGTAAATATCAATTTCCCACTCCGTCAGCTCGATGTTAAGTTCAATGTTGAAATTAACATAAACTACCGTTAATTGCATTAGCATTAGTCTGGCCCGAACGGAATCTTGGCCAGCCTCCGTCTCGGTCTCAGTCTCGGCTCCCACAAGCGATCAGAGTATGTCTCCCTTTTTCGTATATATCTATACATACATATATACGGCTAGACTCTCCCCCGATCATCGCATATAACTCTCTATATATTTATATATAGTATCTAGCCGTCGATTGCACTTTTTATGGCGCATTCTTGGCGCATATGTCACGGCATCGCCATCGACATCGGCGACGGCGACAGCAGTTATCCTTGAACGCTGACGTCGCCAGTTGGTTTTTTTTTTTATTATTGCATTGCGCATACGCTCTGTTGGCCGCCTCTCGGATCATTGCTGCTGGTTTCCAGGTATTTTAGCAACTCATAAAAAACAAATACCTGTAAAATATAGTACTTGGAAATGGAAAGCGAATAGATACATATAGAAGAGGCTTTAAGGGGTATTTCTGAAAAGGCTTAGATCGAAGCTTTTCAAAAATTTTTGGCCATAAATATTTTATTCTAATTTCTTAAATTTCCTTAAGAATAGTAGACACATTTCCTTATGCTTTGATCATAATTAATATAAAATGTGGAAAAAAAACTCTCTTAATTAAATAAGAGAACTCAAGGTACTCCTTAAACACTCCTTGTGATTTCTTATACAAATATATTCTCCTTTCTTATAACTTCTACATTATTCCCTCTCACCTTGTATACCCTACATCTATCTGGATATATCTCTGTATCAACAACTATCGATCAGTGATCATAAAATATGGTTATGGTTCCTGTTCTTGTTGTTGTCGCCGCCTAGTTCCGTTATGCGCAGTTTCAGGTTATAAATAACAACGCAGATCGGAGTGCGTCGATGCCTGTGTATATATACTATATAGTATATATAGTAAATAATATATTTATATACAGACATAGGCGATAGCCAAGCAGAGTTTGCTTAACATTGACTCTGCTGTTCTGGAGGCCAACAAGAATGTCAACAAGCCGGGGGTTTGGCCACAATTAAGGAAATTTAATAAAACTTAAGGGATTGCAAAAATTAAATCCAAGACTAAGTAATGATTATTTAAATTTTCTTAAATTCTGTGGGAATTATTATTTGAAATCCAATTAAAATGTAAACTCTGTAAGGTTCTAAAGGAAAATAAATATTGATATATTTGTAATTGTTTTAGTAATAAAATAAATTCTTTAGAAATTAAGGATTAAGATTTCAAGATTTTCTATACTATATAATAAATTTTAATTAATAAATGAAGAAGTAAACCATGAAAATACAGCAATATAACAACAATATAAAAACATAGTACCGATCGAAATATACTTAAGTTTCCATTGTGATATTTAAATATATATTTGTAGGTATTTGCTATATCTTGCAATTTTTTTGTATATATATTTCTATGCATTCTGAAACATGAAGCTCCTTTAAGGATATTTGGATATTTGTTTTCCGGAATTACATTATTATAATTAATAATTTGGGGTACAGCAGACTGTCTTCTAGAGACCCAAAGAATACTCGAGGGGGAGGGGAGGTGGGCGATAGCTAGGCAAATACACGTAAAAAACGTTTGACCCAGATTCCGGAGCGGAGCGTCTGTGCCTGTGTTGGTACTTATTTGTCTATAAGTATATTATTTCCTATCTGTATCGCTAGAAAAAAAATATGTACTATTATTATACGCACACACGCACGCACTCTCCACTCTCCATTCTCCGCGCTACACTCTCTTCCGGCAGCGCTCCTCCTCTCTGCATTCTACATTCTCCATCAACAACCATATCAGCTGTGGGACCCCCACTTGATCATCATAACTCAGGCGGAGAATCTCCCGTCGTCTCTTTGGGGTCTTTTCCCCATTTCTACACTCTGCAGACAACTCTCCCCACTAGCCACTCTCTTCCCTCTTTCTCCTTTCTTCTTTCTCCCTTCTTTTTTTCTTCTTTCTCTTTCTCTCTGTTGATGTTTTATGCCGGCTGGCATAAGAATATAAGCAAACACACATGTTTTACACAGAAAAAAATGGGATAAAAATATATAATTTAGAAGAACAAAATTATGAGAAGATTTAAAAATAAAAAGATTGTTTTTTATAAAAATTATGGCTTCTTCTTCTGCTGTATTAAAGCTGCTGAAAAATTAATTTCCAAGAAAGCAGCTTAACTTCTTTAAAAAATTAAATAACAATTTCTTCAGGGATCTAAAAATTTTTAATTTACAAGAAAATTATTTTTAAAAAAATCAAAAATTAAAAACAATTCAAAAATTAAATAACAATTTCTTCAGTGATCTAAAACCTCTGTCATAAAAATATATAATTTACAAGAAAATGATTATAAAAATAAATCAAAATAAAGCCTTTCTTCAAAAATGTACAATTTTGTCCTATAATCCCCCCCTTTTTTTCTGTGTAGACAAACAAAATTTCTTCCCCAAAGCAAAAAAGAGGAAATAATTTTTTGTTTAAACTGAGTTATGTGTGCTTTTTTTTTTGGGAATAGAACTCAAAAACCGATGACTGCCGATAAGATAAAGAACTTGGGAGGAACCAAATAGAGAAACATTTTCTTATTATTTTTTTTTTTTTTTTTGTTTTTGGGTTTGGGGGCAACTTTTTTCCTCTATTTCGAAACGCTGGCGACCTACTTGTTAGATGTGCGGGCGTTCTCTGTGTGTGTGTGTGTGTGTGTGCTTTCGTTTGTTTGTGTTGTTGTTGTTCTCATTGTTAGAAAAAACTACAAAAAAAAACACACACACACATAAACCGACAAAAAATTATTGTAAACAAAAATAAACCTTCAACTTGATACGCGTCCAGGGATGTGTTGAAGGTGTCGTTGTTGCTTCTAGAGCAGATAGTGTGTGTGTGTGTGTGCGTTTTTGTCCAAATTAAAGAAGGGGGAGGGAGGTGGGTGGGTGTGTGCGAGGGCAAACATACAGAAAGATCTTTCAATGCCTCCAAATACCTGTCCACAGAGAGAAAGGTCTGAGTGCTCAACTCTGAGTAATTAATTTTTATTAAAATAATTATTATTCTAAAAAATATGTAAAATTTTATAATGTTTATTTTTAATTCAATTTTGTAGGTAACCATATTTCTCATTTATTTTCATGCATAATTTTTTTTTTAGTGGATTTCAATTAAGGGACGTAGAAAAAGGGGCGGAGGGTGGCGGCGGATATATAGGTCACCAGCTAACATAAATAGAGCTGGCCGAGAGCATGACGAACGCAGGCACACACACTTCGAAGATCTCTGAGAAGATCTTGAAGATCGATGGGCTTTGTCTTTGGGGGAGGAGGGGGGATAAATTATAAATAGCTTATTTTAAATACTCAATATTCCAACTAATCGATACTATTAATTATTATACATCTTTTATTTTTTCACTATACTTTTAAGCCACATTTCTCTCTCAACATCTCTAGCATATTTCAAAATATTTATATGCTTCTCCTAAAAAATTAAAAAAATATTAATAGAGCTGTTTTAGTTTTCTTACTTCATTTAAGAAAAAACTTCTTTTAGTATATTTTTTTAATTGAAATGTTTCTAAAAATTTACTGTTGTGAAAATTTCCATAAGGCATTTCCCTTGCAAATTTTCTATTCAATTTTCACTTCGAAGAAATGGCCAAATGTGGAGCAACAGCAGCAGATTCTCATGCCACCCACACGAATTTTTTCAAGTTCTTGGCCCAGCGCCCGTCGCCCATCAAAACTGTGGGCCAAGATGGGTTACGAGGGGGACGTGGAAAATCCATGAAAATTATGAAAATCATCATCGATGCTTTGACTCAAATCGCGGCCGCCTCAAATCGATCCCTCGTTGCCGCTGCTGCTGTTGCCGCCTGTCTGTCACTTACTGTCGGCGGCAACTGTCAAAATTGACCTAAAAAAGCCAACGAAAAAGCGAGTAAATAAATAAATAAAATGCCCAAGAAGAAGAATACGAAAGAATCTAAAACGAAATGGGGGATTTGAAAAGCGCGGGGGGGGTAATTTGATATTCCCGCCCAGTCCCACTCCCGCCGCAGCTCCCTTTGAGGAGGAAATCCGAGATAACCATGGGTATATATGGTATATATATCAGCACGAACTGAACAACGAACCACTTCACTTGACCGACAAACAAGCAGCTCACCCAGTTCTCGGCTATATAGAATATCTGGATTATGCAAGAACCTCCAATGGGTCTCCGGTCTCCCGAAGAGCCTCAAAAAATCGAAACTAGAGCAATCTATCGGAAACTATCTAGCGATATATGCACATATATATGAATGTATAGGGTATATGCGGCATTAGGTTTATGAACAATAACCAAAAAAAATAAAAAAAATGAATTAATTTAGTTAGAAGTTTGGCATATTATTTTGTATTTATCTTGTAAATCGTTGAGGGAAAAGTTGTTGCCATCAATTGTTAAGTATATTTATGCTTCTAATACATTTATGTATGGTTTATATTAAAATGTATTATTTATTTTTTACCATTATTAATATTTTTATAACCTTCAACCTTACTGATCTTGTCAATTTATATTTAATATCTTTGCAGTTCTTAGAGGGAATGACGCAGGCATTTCTTTTGCAGCGTTGGACTTTCGTTTTATAAGGTAAGTTCTTTCTTTTTCTTCTTCTGTTTTGTCAAGGGTTAAATAAGGGTTACAAAGGGGTTAACCCTACTAGCTGATTTATAACCCAAAGCCAGGGATGGCTTCGATTTATGGCCAATAGAAGGGATCAAGTGGAAACGGGGTGTTGTCAGTCAGTTTGCTCCACAGGTGCATGGCTCGTGCCGCCCTGCAATGGGTGTATCGTATGTATATAGATATCTAGAGCTAGAGCTGATATGTATATAAATATATATATATATATATATATATATGTATATATATCTGTGACCCAGAAACATTATGCGAGTAGAACAGCAACCGAAACAGAAACAAACAAACAACAGAAGCAGCAGCACTGGCAGAATATTGTCAGCATTTTTCCCTCGTTTTTTTTTTTTTCTTTGCACTTTTCCAGACAGACTTTACACTTTCAACCCCCACCCCCTCAACACCTCTTCAACACCTCTTCACCACCCTTCACAGCTTGGCTTCTCATGAACTTTTCGTTCACTTGACATTCATTGGCACAATTCATGTTTGCCCAATTAAGTCAAGCAAACAAATAATAATTATCATAATAATCAGAGGGAAATCAGTGAAAAATCAGAGGAAAATCCTGGAAAATATGCTTAAATAAAGTTGAGAAAATATTGGAAAATTCTAGAGGCGTGTGTAAAGTGCCAAAGTACCATTAACTTTGCCCTCAATAATTCTCAAAAAAAAAACAAGGAAAATACAGCCCAAATAACTAAAACTTTTCTTGCTGCACACAAGTCCTCTTCCCTCTCTCTCTCTCTATCTCCTGCTGTCTCTCTCTGTCACCCTTGCTCACTCTCTAACGTCTGTTGCAATGGTGGCGTATACGTAATCTTGTTGTTTGCTTCGCCGCTGCTGCCTGGCCTGCCTGCCTGCTGTTGTTTTTGTTCGCTGTTTTTTTTTTGTATTTTGTGTTTTTATTGTTTTTGTTGTTGCTGCCCAGATTGCAGTTGGGGTTTTTTATGCAAATGGCGTTCAAGGATTTCTGTGTGAAAGTTGTTGAACCTGATGACTGGCAATTAGAGCTCTAACACTTGTGGATACCGTTAACAGAGACCGCCAAAAGCAATTGTACCTTTGATTATAAAGAAGATATATCTACGAAAGATATATGTATACAAAATAGACTCAAGATAGATATAATCATCACAAATATATCACTAAATTCATTATTAATAATTAAATAATAACAAATACTAATCACATATCAAATTAGTAATAATAAATAAACAAATAAAGGTAGAATCCAGGCTTTAATTTAATTTCTATTAAAAAAAAATAATAAACTTAACAGAACCAAATTAAAAATATTTCCTTGACAAACAAATAAAGAACCTAAAAATCGAACAATTTTTAAATTCCTTAAAAAAAAAAATTGAATAAAATAATAATACCAGAAATATGAACAAAATAATTATAAAAGAATAAAAAACTAAATCATAAAATAAACCAAAAAAAATACGAAATCTTTATTACAAAATTTCTGAAATACCTAAAAATCTATAAAAAAAAAAAAACAACCAAATTTCATAAAATATTCCTGGAACAATAATAAATGTATTAAGAAAATTATTATTTGGCTAAAGAATCTGCCTAGAAAGAGAGCCTCATCGGTGGAAAATGGAATATAAAGACATTAAGACACGATTTTCAACATCTTCCTACTGTCTCCTTTTTTTCCCCCTAACAAAACATATTTTCCAGGCTTTGTATCTCTATGACAACTTGGCTAACAAGGTGGCATTATGGTGGCCACTCCCCCTACGCCCTGCCTCCCCTCAGTTTTGCAATTGGCCCGGCCCAAAGTCGATTCCTGTAAATAATATTGCATAGAAAGTGCACGCAATAGCGCGAATGCCAAACAAATAAACAAAGCACATACAGCACGGACCACATATATATATATATATATATACATATATATATATGTATGTATGTATATGCTATACACTATATGCATTTCCAATATCAGCCAAGGATATTCGCCTGCGCTAAGTCCACATGACCTTCTAAAGTTGGTTGACTCTGCCGATGCCTGCCTGCCTGCGTCTGCAAAGCGCAACCGAAAATTTTGCAGGAGAGCTGTGAGAGGTGTTGCAGGGGGTGGGGTCCTCTAGGGGATTACCAGGAGGCTTAGAGGGGTTTAGTGTTTAGTGTGGTTAAAGGGGGAGTGAAGAGTTAATGGGTGGCAGGGCGGCGGCATATTTTTGTTGATTAAACATGCAAAATGTGCAAAAATTGTGTGCAGTTTCTATTTTTTTGTTTTTTTTTTTCGGGGGGAGCCTCTATGATGCAAGCACTGAGACAGTGGGGCACAGAGAAACGGAGAGAAATACATAGCGAAAGAGAGGTAGCAAAGCTTGCAAGAGAGCGAGAAAAGCCATGTGCACTTGATGTTTGGCACTGCCAAAAGCCAAGAGCAACAGCCAAAAAACAGCAGCAACAAAACCACTTGCAACATTAGAGCCCCACATAGCGGCAACATTGCAGACACATAACAGCCATAACATTAGAACATAACATTCCCAAATAATACCAACACAACAGCAACATAAAATAGACATTAGAGCCACATTAGAGATTCAAAAAATTATAATAAAACTAGGAATTAATGCAGAGATTAATAATATGGTTAAAGGCTATTATCCAGAGGCCTAAATTGTATACAAAAAAAATATACAAACTTAAAAAGAACTCAAGTAATTAAGCAAGAATAATAAATTTAACAAATTTAGGCAGCATTTAAAATAAAAAAGAAAGCAACACAATAATTAGCTAAATGGAAAGCGATTTTCTATATTAAGAACCAAAATTAATATTACAAATTTATATCAAAAACAGTATTACAAAAAAGTAAGAAACACTAAAAAAATAGTTTTAAAAGCAGGAAAATGGTAAACATAAAACAATAACTGCAACAGCACAAAATAGATAATAACAGCAACTGTTGTCCATTATAGTTAGGCGTTGTCCCTTAAAAGTTGTCCGCTTAAATTGTCCGTTTAATAAAAAAATGAAATTGAGGAAAAACATTAGCATCCATGATGTTGCACCCAAAAGACACGGCTGCCGCAGGGACAACCTAACTTGGCCAACACAAACAGTGAACAGTTAACAAAACAGCTCGAAAACAGTGGCAAGGGAAATATTTATGAAATAAACACTTGACAGAACATTGCAAAAATAAAATGATGAATAACAAGAGTAAGCTTTAAGGAAAACCCACATAATAACAAACTAGGCAATGTTGTTGCTGTTACTGTTGCCAATGTTGCAGCTAGTTTGTGCTTCGATTTGTGTGTTAGTTGGGGTTTTTCTTCGGTCTTTGGCTCCAGCTCCAGCTCTGGATTTGGCTTTGGCTTTGGCTTTGGCCCCCTCTCTCTCTCTCTCTCTCTCTCACTCTCTGTCTGTCTCTCTTCTATACACTTTTCTTCGCTGCTGAAGCTCTTGGTGGCAAGTTCTCAGTGCTCACACACTGAGTGTGCTGTTCGCTGCACTCGTTGCACTCGGTGTGCCTGGTGCTTGGTGTTCGATTCTCGGTGGGTTCTCTCGGCTTTTCTGCTTGACAATTTCGCTACGCGGCTGTTTTGGTGGCTGCCAGTTGCACATTTCCGTTATATCCGCCAGGCAGCAGTCGCAGCCACGGCGCACACAGGGCGTATGTGTAATATTTGCCCAAAAATCGAAAAATTACCCAAAAACAAACAAAAAATTAGAAGGAAAATTAAAAATAAAATAAAATAATTAAAGCCAAACTTGAACTGAGAAAATTAACAAAAGAAAAATAATAATTAAATGACAGGCAGCAGTCGCACACAGGGCGTATGTGTAATATTTGACCAGAAATCGCAAATTGAAATTGGCAAAAATTAAAAGGAAAATTAAAAAAAAAAACATAATTAAAGTCAAACTGAACTACAAAAAAAAAATAAAATAAAATAAAGCCCAAAAAATAAAACAAAATAATAAAAGCAAGTGCAGCGCTGCCCATAGCTCTGCCCACGGCAACTGCGACGTCGACAGCACAGCCACGACAGTACGGTGGCTTTGTTTTGGCTTCAGTTTTGGCCCAGCAGCTTTGACTTCAGTTCGATTCGTGATTTCCCGTGGTCTGCAGCCTCAGAAAACCCGCAAACCTTAAGAAAATTTATAAGAAAATTAACAAAAAAAATTAAGAAGATAATTAACTAAAGCAATTAATTGGAAAATAATAAACACAACAAAAATATTCTGGAATTCATATGAAAAACTGCATTTTTTTTGGAGTGAGTGGAGAGATGTGGCTAGAATTGTGTCAGTAAAACGGGGTAGAGGGTGGCAGATCCCCGGCAAGCACACTCCAAATCCCTAAGAAACAAATCCAAAAACACAACAAAAAAAATCAACAAAAACAACAACTAAAAGAGTGCCCCAAAGACGTCACGCCAAAAACAACAAACAGCAATGCCTGGCCCGGCTTTGTGGTCCGGTGAGTGTGCAAAAAAAATAAAAAAAAAATACGCAAAGATATTAAACAAAAAAAAAAAAACAGAGATCTCATAGAGAGCAGGTAGCTCACTCTCTCTCTCTCTCTTGAGATCGCTGGCTCTCTGCCTTACCCACCCACTCTCTCCCCCCCTCTCTGTCGCTCTGTGCAACTGCAAGTTGCACATTTCCGCATGCTGTCTCCCTTTAGCGCCAGCGAGATCCATGAATCAAGAACCCCCCGACAGCAACAACAAATAACTTTCACTTTAGAGCAGAGCAAAAATCAGAGAAAAAGAGAGCCCAGAGTGCGGTGGCGTGGGAGAGGAGGAGGAGGAGGGAGAGCTGGCCAAAGGCTTCCTGGCATTGCAACTTGCAGCAGCGGCAACAACAACAAATGTGTTAAGACCTGATTGCAATTGTTGTTGCTGCTCATTATAAAGTCGTAAGCCATTTACGTTATATGCTATGCCATTACGTACGCTTACGTTTGATGTGTGTGCGAGAGTGCGAGGCAAAATGTCAGTGAGCAATAAGGAAATGAAATGTGCGCCAAACAATTATTGTTGTTGCTTTTTGTTGCTGTTGCTATTGCTTTTGCTTTTTTTTTTTTTTGCTGGCAGCATTTGCAAGCAATGCGAGTTGAAATCGAAAGTGCTTTTTCAGACAATGGTCAACGAACGTACGGAAAGGGCATTAGGCATTAGGAGAAAGAAATAAGTAAATACATACATACATACATACATATAGCTGCGTAGGTGTGCGGTGTGTGGTGTGTGGGTGCAATGCAAAATTCGTGCGCTTCGAGGTAAATAAGTAAAAAAAAAATAAATAAATAAATAGTTTTAAACAAATAAATACATGAAAAAAGTGACTCCAAAAACTGAAACGTTGTCCGTTTTCCGTGTTAAGTTTTTCTTTTCTTTTTTTTTTTTTTTTTTAAATAAAATAAACCATGAATTTGTCTTTGATATACTAAAATAGTTTAAATTAAATATTGGGAAATTTAATCTTTCAAATCTATCTTTTAATCTGTCTATCTTCAACAAAAGGATACTTTTTTTAAATGGTCTTCAAAGGATTTGTCCGTTTCCGGAGATCTGCTTGTTGCCCCTTTTTTTAGCATTTCTCCATAACAATTTTCTTCATTTTTTTTTGTTTTTTTTTTTTTGCATTGCTTTGCTTTTGTCTGTGGTTTTCCTTAGCTTTTTTTTTTGTTGCCTTTACTTTGCTTTTGCTTTTCCTTCGCTCGACGTTGCGCAATCGCTTGTCATTGTCCATTGTTGTGAGTTGCTCTAATTCGAGCTAACTTTTACCTTTGTGCACACACAGATACACTCACACACTCTCCCGCTGATCGTAGAACTTTCGATCTGAACTCCAGGGGCAGAAAGAGATGGCCAGTGGGGGCGAAGGGGAGAGGGGTGGGGAGCTAGATGTAACTGCAAGCAGCAGGAAGCAACAATCTATGCTGCAAGTGCTGCTGCAGCTCTCTCTCTCTCTCTCTCGGTCGCTCTCTCCGGCATAGAGCTTTCGCTCAAAACCACCCCCTTCCATTACTCCCCATTCTTTTTTGTCAAACATTTTTCACCCAGTTTCCCCTTTATTCTACCAGAACCCCTCCCCCCCAGCCCTAAGCAACCATTTGTTGAAAGTGCAATGGCAGCTTGTGGCACAGTTTTGCTACTGCAAAGGAAAAGGAAAACCGGAAGGGGAGGCCAGTTGGGGAGTTGCCTTTATTTCTTATTTTGTTTTCCTTGTCAAAGAGAGCTTTTCACCCCCGCTCCATAGGCCAACATGCCAACATGCAACATGCAACTTCTAATTGCATTTGCTTGCATGTGTGTGTGTGTGTGTGTGTGTGAAAGTGGAGTAAAAGAGAGGCAGCTAGAATTAGAATTTCACTTGGTGGCCGCTAGGGGGGGGGGGGGACAGATAGAGGCAGAGCATAACTATGACGTTGCGTGAGTGCGCTTTTCCAGTTGCTGTTGTTGTTGGTTTTTCTTGTTGTTTTTTAAATGTTATTGGTTTTCATTTTCGTTCGCTGCCGACGTCGTTGGCGCTGCTTCTAAGCAGCCCGATCGCGCTAGAAAGAGAGAGAGAGGGAGTGAGCTAGTGAGCGCGAGAGGGACAGCGAGGGCGGCGGCAGAGACAGAGAGAGGGAGTCCACGCCTGCGCTGCCCCACGAAGCCAAAGCCAAAGCTAACGCCGACGCTGACGCCGACGTCGCCGTCGACGCCAGCAGCGGCAGCGTGTCGGTGGCTGCTGCTTTCTTTCGCTCGCTTACTCCTTTCCTTTCATTTCACTTTATTTCGTTCGAAGGCACGCACGTTCACCGCGGAGGAGCCACAAACGTGTAGCATCGACAACAAATCCAAGAACCAAATAAAACGAGCAACAACAACAAAAAGCATAAACTATATTAATTTATACACAAATAAAGCCGGCAGTAGCAGCAGCGGCTTGTTGTTGTTGCCTCGCCTCGGCCGCCTCGCTTTTTTGTTGTTTTTCATAAGTTTGAAATTTTTGGACGCGGAAGAGAAGCTTCTTCGGTGCGGTTTGAAACGGAATTTTTTTTTAATGTTTGTGTTAAACAGTTACAAAAAGAAAGAAATCAAGAAAAAACAACAACAACATCCGAAATAAATATTAGATATAGCCAAGAATCGAAAAGAAAGAAAGCATTTAGAGTGGTATGTGCCCCCTAGTTTGACCCAGTCCCCAAAATCATAAATAATAAACAAAAAAATGAATGAGACATACCATAATATAAAGAAGATAATCAATTTTAAATAAATCAAAAAGAAAAACACACAACATCCTCCCACACTCGTTCATCTCAAAACTCAAAATCTCAAAAAAACAAAAAAAAAAAAGGAAATCTCTAAAGAAACTCAAATCTCAAAATCGTTCATCTTTTGCATTTTTTTCAAGTGCTTCTTTTTAAGTTCAATAATAATTTGGCAATGGACGCAGACTTATTCTTTTATTAAAATAATACAAAAAAAAAAAAAACAAGCAAAACAAATTAATTGTTGTGTGAAAATTTCAACAAAAATTTCAAAAATAAATAAGAAAACAAAAAAGTGTTCCAAAAAAAAACATGCTAGAAAATGTGGACTTGTAGGGGCAAAATGCTACCAATGATGGCCCTGGATTCGTTTGTGTACCTGCCCACCTAGGATCAAGCCCAAATGAATGCCAACCAGCCGCTGATCCTTGAGCCGAAGGAAGCGGTGGCAGCAGCAGCGGCAGCTGGCGAGGATTCCTGCCTCTGTGGAGCTGGCGAGGCAGCGCCACTGAATGGCCACGAGGAGCAGCGGTTGCTGTTGAATGGCCATGGCCATCATGACAGTGGCAATGATCCTCGCGAGGATCAGCTGACCATTATTAAGACGCCGCTCAACAAGACGCTGCTTAAGAAGTGCAACAACAACAACAACAACAACAACAATAGCAGTACCAATAATACCAATGGCAGCAGCAGTCACATCAATAGTTTGAATAACAACAACAACAACAACAACAACAATAATAATATAAAGCTAAACTCAAGCGCCAGCAGCCACGATGTTGATTCCGGTTTGGCAGCAGCAGCAGCGGCAGGCGGAAATATCAATAGCAATAATAATGAGCAGCAAGAACCATTTCCGAATGATCGCCACCATCACATCTTCCATCATCACCATCATCACTACCATCATCATCATGGCGAAGCCGCCACCACCACGGCCGAGGAGGAGGATGCTGCGGCTGCTGCTGCTGCTGCTGAAGCAGATGCTGCGGAAAATCCAATAGCAAAGGCGGCGGCTAACTGCAGTGCTAAAGCTGAGGCTGTTGGAGATGCCGATGATATTGATGGGGATGATGATGGTGATGATGGTGATGATGATGATGTCCTCGTCCCTGAAGATGGCCAGCCGCCGGCGACAGGTTCCTCATCTAGCTGCACGGATTTAAGCAAGGTCAAAGTTCAGACGCAGGATAATGACAGTATTCACCAGAAAGCAGAAGGAGCAGGATCATCATCATCATCATCAGCAGCAGCAGCAGCAGGAGCAACCAGTTCGTTTTGCAACAATTCCGGAGGCAACAAGTGCAACAAGTGCAATTCCCATAATAACAATAGCAATTGCAACAATAATAATAATACCATTAATAACAATAACAACAACAATAATAATAATAATAGCAACAACAACAACAACAACAACAATATCCATTACAACAATTACAATAACTATTATAAGAAAAAGTCTCGTATGCCGCCCATTTGCCGTTAGTATTGCATTATCCCATTTAAATATATACATTACAATATATATATATATATATTATATATAACCATTATAATAATTTAGAACCCCCCGCCCCCCTCCCCCCAGAGCACTACCACTCATTTTCGCAAATAAAAAAAAAAACCCCAAAAATCAAAAATCCAATTCAAATTCCAAATTTCAGCATTACCCACAAACAAAAAATTGGCAAACAAAAATTGAATGAAAAAGAAATGTCACAACCTTTCCCTTAACAACAATCAACAACATAATTCCAACAACAACAACAACAACAACACCAAAGAAAACAATAATAAAAACACGCAACAAACATTTTGGAATGCATGCCACTTGGACTCAGACTCTGACTCTGCGGCAGCGGGGCAGAGACCGGCCAAGTCTAGATGCTTCCTGAACGAGAGTCACCATACCAATAATGACAATACCAACAACAAATCCAAATTTAAATCCAGAACAACCACAAAACGAAAATAAAAACAAAAAGCCAAAACAAAACAGCACAAAAACACACACACACACAAAGCAAATGCAAATCAATAAAAACAACAACAACAATCGGCAAAGACAACTTTTTGTTTTTATCTAAAATTTTGAGCAATCGGCAAAGACAAGAAAATACCAAAATTATGACATCCATAGGTAAATTTTTTCTAAAAAAAAATTATAATGTTTTCAAAAAAGAAACAAAAACTAACCCTAAATAATTATCCCCCAACTCTCCTCACCCACTTCCTCCTACACACTCACTCAAATTAGTAAACTAACCCTATAAATAACTAGGAAAACCTGCTTAAAAATTACTTTAAATTATTTGGAAAATAATATTTACAAATATTTGGGTACAAATACGATATACATTTATTATTATTACTGAAAACCAATTCCCTTTTCGATCATGATTTTATCACTCTAAAAAATGCTGATTATTTCAGTTAAGATTAGGGGCTAACCCTATAAATAACTAGGAAAACCTGCTTAAAAATTACTTTAAATTATTTTGAAAATAATATTTACAAATATTTGGGTACAAATACGATATACATTTATTATTATCACTGAAAACCAATTCCCTTTTTCGATCATGATTTTATCACTCGAAAAAATGATGATTATTTCAGTTAAGATTAGGGGCTAACCCTATAAATAACTAGGAAAACCTGCTTAAAAATTATTTTAAATTATTTTGAAAATAATATTTACAAATATTTGGGTACAAATACGATATACATTTATTATTATTACTGAAAACCAATTCCCTTTTTCGATCATGATTTTATCACTCGAAAAAATGCTGATTATTTCAGTTAAGATTAGGGGCTAACCCTTTAAATAACTAGGAAAACCTGCTTAAAAATTATTTTAAATTATTTTGAAAATAATATTTACAAATATTTGGGTACAAATACGATATACATTTATTATTATTACTGAAAACCAATTCCCTTTTTCGATCATGATTTTATCACTCGAAAAAATGATGATTATTTCAGTTAAGATTAGGGGCTAACCCTATAAATAACTAGGAAAACCTGCTTAAAAATTATTTTAAATTATTTTGAAAATAATATTTACAAATATTTGGGTACAAATACGATATACATTTATTATTATTACTGAAAACCAATTCCCTTTTTCGATCATGATTTTATCACTCTAAAAAATGCTGATTATTTCAGTTAAGATTAGGGGCTAACCCTATAAATAACTAGGAAAACCTGCTTAAAAATTACTTTAAATTATTTTGAAAATAATATTTACAAATATTTGGGTACAAATACGATATACATTTATTATTATTACTGAAAACCAATTCCCTTTTTCGATCATGATTTTATCACTCGAAAAAATGATGATTATTTCAGTTAAGATTAGGGGCTAACCCTATAAATAACTAGGAAAACCTGCTTAAAAATTATTTTAAATTATTTTGAAAATAATATTTACAAATATTTATTATTATTACTGAAAACCAATTCCCTTTTTCGATCATGATTTTATCACTCTAAAAAATGCTGATTAAGATTAGGGGCTATCATAATTGTGGCTTGTTTTTTGTTTGTCTCGAATGCAGTTTCTGTTGATCTCTCCCCAGGTAACAGATACATGGATACAGATACAGCTACATGCCAGCAGGCACAGGTGACTGCTATATCTCCATATATCAAATACATATACATACATATGTCTCCCATCTGAACTCTCCTAGTATGTATACAGTTGCGTGTGCACGCGCCTACACACAGACTCTAATAGAAAACAAAAAAACAAAAAAAAAATGGAAAGATATAGACGCATACGCATGGTTTTTATTGTTTAGAATAATCTTGCGCTTGATAATGAAAATAGGTCAAATTTTAAAAATACACACACAAACGACATTGTCGTCGCAGCCGCTGCCGAATGCGTACGAGCGACCGAGCACGAGTACGATCTCTCGTTCGTGGAGAGATCGGCATTAGATAGATATAGATAGAAAGGGAGGGGGGGGGGAGAGGTTGGGGC
>VNJN01006364.1:182390-197758 GCA_008042485.1 Drosophila mayri
AGAGAGATGGAGAGGGGGGGGGGGGGGGGGGGATAGGTTGGGGCAAGGGAATATATATGTATATGTATATGTATATGTATATGGCCATTGGGGCATTGGAAATGGGAATCGGAATCGGAATCCAAATGGAGATAGAGAAGTCGTTGCTGGGCCAACGCACCAAGTGACCGAATCGCGGTGGATCGGCGGGGGGGGGGGAGGGGGAGGGAGAAGGGAGAAGGGAGAAGGGAGAGATATATAGAATTTCTGAAACGATCGAAAGTTCAACTGTTGATGCAGCCTACAGAGAAAAGAAAGTCTCTGCCTTTTAGTTTAGCAGAAATTAATTTATATATTTTTATTAAATGGCATAAACATAAAGCTTACAAGAAATTAGGGTTTTAAAGGTAGGAAAAATTAAATAATAATTTTTTTAGATATCTCTTCTGGCAAAGTTTTCATAAAATAAAAATCTCTTTTTTTAGCAGATATTGAATTTTTCCATAAATATTATATAAAAGAGTTAATAAAATTTTTTGAAATAAGAGTTAATATATTATGTTTATATATAAGTTTTATATTATGTAAAAAGAATTACATTTTTGTAGTACCGAAAAATTAAATATTATATAATTTCATTTAAAAGACTTTTATTTAGTTTAGTTCAGCAGAAATTAATTTATATATTTTTAATAAATGGCAAAACATAAAGCTTTCAAGAAATCAGGTTTTTAGAGGTAGGAAAAATTAGGTAATATATTTTTTTTATTTAAAGAACTTGAGATATCTCTTCTGGCAAAGTTTTTATAAAATAAAAATCTCTCTAATTGCAGTTTTTCATAAATATTATATAAAAGAGGAAATAAAATTTTATTGAAAAAGAGTTAATATATTATGTAAGAGTATAACATTTTTGGATTACCGAAAAATTAAATATATTTAATTAATTAATTATATTTTATTTAAAAGACTTTTATTTATTTGTTTTTTTTTCGTGAAAAGAGGAAAATAAGCAGGTTATTAATATTTTTTTATTACACAATAAAGGAAAATTGTATTAAATTTATTGTACATTTTTGGAGTACCGAAAAGAACTATTATTTATGTTTTTTTTTTTTTTTGCGCGTGAAAAGAGGAAAATCAGCAGGTTATTCATATTTTTTTAATAACACAAAAACGGAAAATAGTATTAAATTTAAAGGAATAAAATTTGAGGTACAATTAGAAAGTAAATCGTTTTAATAAAATTAACATTGATTTTACAAGGAACAACATAACTTTTTTAAAAATTATATTCTTAATTAATAAATAAATTAATTAATTATCAAAGATCTAAAGACTTGTTATTTGTTTTGTTATTTTTGTATAAACTCAATTACTTGCTACATTATTATATAAAAAAAGGTAAATAATATTAAATAAAAAATGTGAGTTACAATTGGAAAATAAATATTTTAAAAAATGTAACATTTATATTAAATAGAAAAACAAAAAACAAAACAACTAACACTTTAAATTATATTGTCAGTTTCTTGTTATTTTTTGTGTTTTTTTTTATGAATTATTTTGTATTTTTTATTGTGCTTTATGAAAGATAATGTTACATAGATTTTTTATACAGAATTAAACATAGAGTTTTTTAAGTAAAATATTTAATGGTGTTAATTTGTTAATTTGTTGTCAGATATTTATTGTTTGTAAAGAACAACTGGAACCCCATAAAGACCATAACTTTCGTATCGAAAAGTGACCCATTTCCAAGGGAATAGTTCGAATTCTGAGCAAACATTTATCATTAATTTTGGCCTAATGTTGCTGATCGATCGGTGTCGTGTAATTAAGCGAATTTCTCGAATCTCGTGTCTGGCATCTTGGCCCATTCGTTTGGGCCAAGTCTTCGACTTCTTTTGCCTGCCACAACCAGTTTTATTTGGTTTTCAAGCTTGTCTCTGGCTCCGTGGGGAAGTAAATGCAAATTCATTGACTATTTTTTAGCAGCGCAAAAACAAAGCCCAGTTCCGAAAAAAAAAATAAAATAAATAAAAGCCAACAGAAACTTCCGCAACAAATTTATGTTAACTTATGGATAAACACTCTGCCTCTGAGATTCATAGTTAAAGAATTTCTCAGGCCAAAGGAGTTCCAATTGGTATCACATTTTAATATATTTTTTATATAAGTTATGGAAAATGCTATGCAGCATTTTGTTTATTATTTTCTCATTGAATATTTTGAAATTCATAAGAAATTATTAAACACAATATTTGCTTTTAAATATCATAAAATCAAGCTACGAAATTTTATAATAGGTTTATAAAATCCCATTTTGTTTTTATCTAATTATTATTAAAAAAACCCTATTGCATTATATATTTTTAGGGAATTTATTTATTTACCATATTTATAAATAAATTAAAATATTTATTTAATATTAACCCAAATGGTTAATATTCTTAAGCAATTTGAATTAATAAATATTTATTTAAAGTGCCCAATTTATAGACACAGTCTAAGCCAGATCTCTCTAGACTTTTGTTATTATAAATTTATGCAGGAGTTAGGGCACTGATATAGAAAAAATCCTTGTATAAAAATCCTTGTAAATTCAAGACCAATTTTCTATCATTTTCAACATTTTTGTATAATTTAATCTTTGCATTGCATTAAAAGTCTATTCAGTATTCATAATTTATGGTAAATTCCTGATATATATTTATAAATCTAACAACCGATCATATGGGGGAATTTGTCGATCCAGATCCTTGATCCTTGATAACTAAACCCATTCTTTTATTGCCATTTATTTGTCGTTTAGGAATTATGACACTGAGCCGTGGCCCGTACAGCGAGCTCGATAAAATGAGCCTTTTTCAAGACCTCAAACTCAAACGGCGGAAAATCGATTCGCGATGCAGCAGTGACGGCGAGTCCATTGCGGACACGTCCACCTCATCGCCGGATCTGCTGGCGCCCATGTCGCCCAAGCTCTGCGACAGCGGCAGCTCCACGGGAGGCGGTCCAAGTGCCGGCGGTGGTGGGGTGGCAACGTCTGGATCTGGTGTGGGATCCGGACTGGGGTCCCTGCCGCTGCCCATGGCGCTGCCCCTGCCCCTGCCCCTGCCACTGCCACTGTCACTGCCACTGCCCCTCAGTGCATCCACGCCGGCGGTAACCGTTTCCTTGGCAGCGGTGGTGGCAGCCGTCACGGAAACGGGTGGAGGAGGAGGTGGAGGCGGTGGCGGAGGAGCAAATACAGCGGTCGCCACATCGTCGACAACAGCGGCAATGGCCACCTCCTCGACGTCCTCCACAACGCTCTCCTCCGCCTCGTCATCCTCATCCTCCGCCTCATCATCATCCCTGTCCTCATCATCCAGCACATCGCCCAACGCTGGAGCGGGGGCGGGAAATGCATCAACTGGAACTGGAATTGGAGCCTCCTCCACCTGTCCAGCCAGTAGCAGCAGCAGCAGCAGCAGCAGCAGTGGCAAGAACCACATCAAGCAGGAGCCGCATCAGGCAGAGATCCATTCCTCCAGCAGTGCGATCTCAGCGGCAGCGGCATCCACGGTTATGTCACCGCCACCGTTGCAACAGCAGCAGACAGAGGCAACGGCTGCAACTGGAGCTGGAGCTGGAGCTGGTGCCAGTGGCGTCACACCGGCCGTTGGCAGCAACCAGGAACACCAAAACAACAATGGCAGCAACGGCAGCCATGGCGGCAGCAGTCGCGCCTCGCCCGACTCTCTCGAGGAGAAGCCCTCGACCACAACGACGACGGCATCAGCGGTGGTGCCCACCAACGGTGTCGTGTCCTCCGTGTCCAGTGCGGCCGGTAGCACCAGCGCCAAGCTGAGCGAGGCGGGCATGAGTGTGATACGCTCCGTGAAGGAGGAGCGCCTGCTTAGCGTGTCTACCAAGATGCTGGCCTTTCAGCGGGAACAGGAATCCAAAGCGGCAGCAGCTGCGGCGGCGGCTGCGGGACATGTGACAGTGCTAGTGACGCCCTCGCGAATCAAGTCAGAGCCACCGCCGCCAATAGCCTCGCCCTCCTCCACATCCAGCACGCAGCGGGAACGAGAAAGGGAACGAGAAAGGGAGAGGGAAAGGGAGCGGGAAAGGGATCGTGACAGGGAGCGAGAGCAATCGATCAGCTCATCGCAGCAGCATTTAAGTCGCGTCTCCGCCAGTCCGCCCTCCCATGGCCCCTTGGGACAGTCGGCCATTGTCCAGACACACCATCTCCACCAGCAGCTCACCCAGCCGCTGACGCTGCGCAAGAGCAGCCCGCCCACAGAGCATCTGCTCAGCCAGTCCATGCAGCATCTCACCCAGCAGCAGCAGCTCCATTTGCATCATTTGCTGGGCCAGCAGCAGCAGCAGCAGCAGCAGCAGCATTCGCCGCACTCGTTGGTGCGTGTGAAGAAGGAGCCCAATCAGGTGGGACAGCGCCACTTGTCGCCGCATCACCAGCAGCAGCAGCAACAACAGCAGCAACAACATCTCCACCAACAGCAGCAGCAGCACAATCTCCACCAGCAGCAGCAGCAGCACAATCTTCACCAGCAACAGCAGCAGCCGCAGGCCTTGGCCCTGATGCATCCCGCATCGCTGGCGCTGAGGAACAGCAACCGGGACGCGGCCATCCTGTTCCGGGTGAAGAGCGAGGTGCATCAGCAGGTGGCTGCCGGATTACCGCATTTAATGCAATCCGCTGGTGGAGCGGCGGCTGCAGCAGCTGCCGCTGTGGCCGCCCAGCGGATGGTGTGCTTCAGCAATGCCCGGATCAATGGGGTTAAGCCGGAGGTGATTGGCGGGCCGCTGGGCAACCTGCGACCCGTCTCTGTCTCTGGCGGAGGCAATGGGAGCGGCGGTAATGGAGGTAACGGCGGCAATGGTGGCGTACCAGGTGGTGGCTCTGTCCAGTGCCCCTCGCCGCATCCCTCCAGCAGCTCGTCCTCGTCGCAACTGTCACCGCAGACACCATCACAGACGCCGCCAAGGGGCACGCCCACGGTGATTATGGGCGAAAGCTGTGGCGTTCGTACCATGGTCTGGGGCTATGAGCCGCCGCCGCCATCGGTGGCCCAGCAGCAGCAACAGCAGCAGCAGCAGCATCCAGGACAGCATACGCAACAGCAGTCGCCGCATCACCAGCATCCACAGCAGCAACAGTCACAGCAGCAGCAGCAGCAACAGTCGCAGCAGCAGCAGCAGCAGCAACACTGCCTTTCCTCGCCCTCCGCGGGTTCATTAACGCCCAGCTCCTCCGGCGGTGGTTCGGTATCCGGCGCGGGAACGCCCTCATCCGTAACGCCGCAGAACAACGAGGAAGCCGCCCAGCTGCTGTTATCCCTTGGCCAGACCCGCATCCAGGATATGCGAGCACGGCCGCATCCCTTTCGCACGCCCCATGCCCTCAATATGGAGCGTCTGTGGGCCGGCGACTACTCGCAGCTGCCGCCTGGTCAGCTGCAGGCCCTAAATCTCAGTGCCCAGCAGCAGCAATGGGGCAGCTCGAACTCGACGGGCCTGGGCGGTGGCTCCCTGGCTGGAGCACTGGGTGGTCGCGGCGGTGGCGTAGGCAGTGGCCTAGAAGCACCGCACGAGCCCACGGATGAGGATGAGCAGCCGCTGGTGTGCATGATCTGTGAGGACAAGGCCACTGGCCTGCACTATGGGATCATTACATGCGAAGGGTGAGTGTTGTTTCTATTTCTTTTATAATTTTTCTATGATTTATTCGAGACTAAATTCCCTCTCCCTCGACCAGGTGCAAGGGCTTCTTCAAGCGAACGGTGCAGAACCGTCGCGTCTACACCTGCGTGGCGGATGGAACCTGCGAGATAACCAAAGCACAGCGCAACCGTTGTCAGTATTGTCGATTTAAGAAGTGCATCGAGCAGGGCATGGTGCTGCAAGGTGAGTGGGCTGCCAGGCAGCTTAAGATCCAAGCTCCTCCTGGCACTCCTGGCTCTAATCCCTCGTCTTCTCTGTCTGTCTCTTCCCTCAGCTGTTCGGGAGGATCGCATGCCCGGCGGTCGCAACAGCGGCGCCGTCTACAATCTGTACAAGGTGAAGTACAAGAAGCACAAGAAGACCAACCAGAAGCAGCAGCAGCAACAGCAGGCCCAGCAGCAACACCAGCAGCAGCAGCAGCAACAGCAGCAGGCGCAGCAGCAGCACCAGCAGCAACAGCAGCACCAGCAGCTACACTCGCCGCTGCATCATTTGCATCATCAGGGCCACCAGGTTGTGGGCCATCAGGTGGGCCATCATCCCCAGCAGCAGCATCATCCGCAGCTATCGCCGCATCATTTGCTATCGCCGCAGCAGCAGCAATTGGCAGCTGCCGTGGCAGCAGCGGCACAGCAGCAACAACAGCAGCAGCAGCAGCAGCAACAGCAGCAGCAGCAGGCCAAGCTGATGGATATGAAGCCCATGTTTCTGGGTCCTGTGCTCAAGCCAGATCTGCTGCAGGCCCCGCCCATGCACAGTCCGGCGCAACAACAGCAGCAGCAACAGTCGTCGCCGCATCTGCAGCTAAGCTCCCCGCACCAGCAACAACAGCAGCAGCAGCAGCAGCAGCACCATGCGAATCATCACCAGCAGTCCAGTGGAGGAGGAGGCGGCGGTAATGGATCAGCTGGCTCTGGTGGTGGCGTGGCCGGTGGTGGTGCCCAATTGCCGCCGCATTTGGTAAACGGAACCATACTGAAAACAGCACTGACCAATCCCAGCGAGATTGTACACCTGCGCCATCGCCTGGACTCGGCGGTTAGCTCGTCCAAGGATCGACAGATCTCGTATGAGCACGCCCTGGCCATGATCCAGACCCTGATCGACTGCGATGCCATGGAGGATATTGCCACGCTGCCGCATTTTAGTGAGTTCTTGGAGGACAAGTCCGAGATCAGTGAGAAGCTATGCAACATCGGTGACTCCATTGTGCACAAGCTGGTCTCGTGGACAAAGAAGCTGCCCTTCTATCTGGAGATACCCGTGGAGATTCACACCAAGCTGCTGACGGACAAGTGGCACGAGATTCTCATTTTAACAACCGCCGCCTATCAGGCGCTGCATGGCAAGCGGCGCAGCGATGCGGGAACGGGCCAGGGACAAGGAGCGATAACTGGTGGGGGCACCGGAGTGGGTGTGGCCAGCAGCAGGCACGGTTCGCCGGCATCAACGCCGCTGGCCACGACACCGACAACAACGCCACTGCCATCGCCTGCCCAGCCGCTGCACAAGGACGATCCGGAGTTCGTCAGCGAGGTGAACTCGCATCTGAGTACACTGCAGACCTGCCTAACAACGCTAATGGGCCAGCCCATTGCCATGGAGCAGCTGAAGCTGGATGTTGGTCACATGGTGGACAAGATGACCCAGATAACCATCATGTTCCGGCGGATCAAGCTCAAGATGGAGGAGTATGTCTGCCTCAAGGTCTACATATTGCTGAACAAAGGTACGTGCTCCGATTTCCCCCCGTTTCCACCAGCCAATATCTCAGTGCTCATGTTATACCCTTTCGATCCGTTTGTAAATCCAGCAGAAGTGGAACTGGAGAGCATCCAGGAGCGGTACGTCCAGGTTTTGCGCTCCTACCTGCAGAACTCGTCGCCGCAGAATCCGCAGGCGCGGCTCAGCGAGCTGCTGTCCCACATACCAGAGGTGTGTATAAAGATTTACGATTCTTACTAAATAGTTTACATATTTTTTTGTTATAAATAAAAATAAATCAAAAAAGATATATATTTAATGCCAAAAGGCTAATAAACAATATATATTTAAGGCAATAAATATGGAAAGTAAATCCTTAAATCGGAAGAAGTTGAATATTATTCAAAATTTCACAAATTCTAGTTAAAATCTAAAAATCCAGAAGGAAGCAATTTATAAAACATATAAATATAAACATTTTTATAACAATTAACCAGTAAATTATATAGAAAAGATTATAGATCATTTCAAAATAAATAACAAATAATTTTTTTTAAATACAAAACCCTACAAGATCAAAAAGCATAGCATATGAAATTATCAATATTATTGATAATAAAATATATATTTTAAATAAATATGCTTCCTTTTCGTTAATTATAAATTTAATGCAGAAAATCAAATATAAATTCCATAGGAAAAAAATCTTTCTAAAACTTTAAAATGCTTTTTTAGGGAAAATTTCCTCAGAAAACAAACAATTAAATATTATTATATATTATAAATACTAGAAAAATTTATATATTTATTTAGATATAGATCCCAAATTCCCAGACTAATCCCTGTATTCCGATACATCCACTTGGCGTTCGCTTCCTATCCACTTGCAGATCCAGGCTGCGGCCAGTTTGCTGCTCGAGAGCAAGATGTTCTATGTGCCCTTCGTGCTGAACTCGGCGAGCATAAGGTAGCAGATGCTTGAGCACGGCCTGCTGCCCACCGCCCACCACCATCAGCCAGGGGGAGGACCACCGCCTGGACCCGGACCCGATCCCATACCAGAGCGGCACCAGCAGCAGCAGCAGGAGCGCCAGCTGGAGCGGCGGAGGAGCAGACAGCAGCAGCATCAACTGCTGCGTGATCTGCCCAAGATCAAGATCGAGATTGGGGCCCAGGAGCACGAGCAGGACCAAGACCAACAGCAGCAGCAGCAGGAGGAGGAGGTGGAGCAGCAGCAGCAGCCACGATCCACGTCCATTTTAAAGACGTCGCTGCTGAGCGGAGCGGCAGCCACCTTGGCCACCTTGACGGCGGCTGCCGAACAGATAGCCCGATCCTCCTCCGCTGACACTGCCCGGGATTACTCCAGCAGCAGCGGCAGCAGCAATTGCCACACTCCAGCGGGCAAGGCATCGAACCACCACGGCAGCAGCAACAGTTTAGAAGAGAGCAAAAGACTTGAGCATCAACAGCAGCAACCAGAACCGCAGCATCAGCCGCCACAATATACATCAATTCTACACACGGCCTTAATGTCACAGCGCTCCATGTCCGCGGCAGCAGGAGGAGTAACTGCAACAGCAGCTGCAACCACGACGACGACGGCAGCTATCACCACATCGCCGACGCCGGCGCATGTCCTGAAGACGGCGGTGACTTTGGCCAGTCTCAGTGAGATAGCCACGGCGCGTCAGCAGCAGCAGCAGCAGCAGCAACAATTGCTGGCAATGCAACAGCAGCAACAAAAACCGCCTCGAAGGATAATCAACTTTGGCAGCAATACAACCACAAAAAGTATGGGAGTGGGAGCAGTAACAGGAGCAGGACTCGGAGCAGGATTGAGCTTGGTGGCAGCCAGCAAGCAAATGCCAGCGTCAACGGCTGCACAAAGCCGTCAAAATCGCCAAATCAATCTGAGCCAGAATCTGGTGGCGAATGGTAAGCAGAAAGAATTGTGAACCCTGTTGTTAGCGATAACCACTGTCCCTTTGCCATGCCAGCAACAAGGACAACCGGTAACAGTAGCATTAACAGCAGCAGCCACAGCCACAGCCACAGCAACAGTAGCAAGCAACGCCTGCTCAATGGCAACTGTTGCAGAAGCACCACCGCCAAGATCAGCAACAGCACCGCCAGCCTGAGCCACAACATGGTCAATATACAGACCCAAACCGATGAACTGGAGCTGCCACTGGCCTTAGCTCCACACACTGCCACATTATCAGCATCTGCATCATCATCAACAAGAACATCGCTAAGAACATTAAGCTCATGCAACATTTCATTTGAAACACATGCAACACAACAACAACAACAACAACAACAACAATGGACTGCCGTGTCGCCGAAGGAGCCAGCTGGAGCTGGAACGACACAAACAACACAAGCAACATTAGCACCACAACAACCAGAACAACCAGAACAACAACCACTGCCACAGTCACAGTCACTGCCACAGCCAGCAATGCAACCAGAAATAACCAATATCAATATGAGAATCAAGAGAACTACAACAACAGCACCACAACAACAACAACAACAACAACAACAACAACAACAACAACATACCAGCAACAATAATAACAATAATATTTTTAATAATAATCTTAGTGCCGCCACTGCCACAACCAGATCCAACTCGAACTCCGCCTCCTCCCCCGCATTCAATCCAAATCAAAACCAAAATCCGAATCCCAATTCGAATTCAAATCAAAACCCCCAAAACCCTCCCCCCTTAGCCACCACCTCAGCTTCTGTTACTGTAGTTGTGTTCAAAACAATGTTACCTGATGACTGAATTATTTTAGAATCGTACACCTAGAGAGCATGTTTTATGATTATGATTACCACTTACGATTTACGGATTACGATTTACAATTTACGATATATGATTACATAAAATTAACGATAAACTAAAACCACATAACATATACATGCGATACATTATGATGCGATTTGTACATGCATAATGTATAATTATGGATATCATTACCTATTAACTATTCATTAGTTATGTCTTATCGATTATTATTACAATTATTACTATTACAATACTATTATTACGATTATTATGATTATTACTATTGCTACATGCATAATGTAGAGCCTAATTGATCTATTTGATGTATTTTAGTTTGTCTAATTGTTGGAACACCCTGTACCATATCCCAAATATAACACACACACACACACACACACACAAAAAAATACACACATACACACCTACGCACCCCTCACAATAACTAGGAAGCTAGGAAACTATGAGCGAAGTTAAACAATTTTTTAAAAAGATATATATATATATATATATATATGTAATCATGTCATTTTTTTTTATCATCATTGAGGAAGGAGTTGAGGAAGTGTTAACATGATTAAGGCGCGTGTATGGTTTAAATGAGTTTGAGTAGCCAGTAATGAGTAATGAGTAGGTCGTAACAAATAACGATTAAAGTGTAGTGTATGTAATGTAGCCACAATGCCACACACAGCTAATAGCAAGCATTTAGGATGCATGCATATTGTCAGTTATCTATTCTATTCTATTTTTTTTTTTTTTTTTTATTATTATTAACTTTTAATGTATGTAAACTATAGGCCTATATATATATATATATAGAGTATATATATTATGTGTAACGAAGGAGAGAGAGACGACGTGGAGGAGGAGCTGGAAATGCGACCATACCAAGTATAATTAGTAACCGTTTTCTGTAGGCAGAAAGAGAGAGAGATAGAAAGTGCATGAGAGAGGGACAGAGCTAGAAGAGTGGTAGAGCAATTTGTGGAAAATGAAAACGGAAACGGAAGTAGCATCGGGGACTGCCAGAGATCATCATCAAGCCTTCATTGGTTCGAACTTCGCTCGCAACTCTTGCAGATTTATACTGTTTAGATACTGTTAGTTAATAAAATCCCCCTCACACACACACACACACACACATGTTAAATACATAAATACACTCACACACACTACCTATATATACATACATATACATATATATATGTAAGAGAAATGGAAAGCATGAGGAGAACTCGACAAACATCAACTGCATCGTAGGAACACACGCATTTTCCTCTTCCCAATTATATGTAATGCGAGTAAGGATCTGCTAGGATCTGTGAGGAGGGACGAGGCGGGGTAGCGTTCACACACACACACAACCAGCACCCTCACACACACACACACTGTTTACACACTATATACCTTAGTTAAGGACGCATAATCACATACTACACATTAATTACGCATAGTACATACAACAAAAACAAAAATAAACTTTCTTAAGAAATGAAAATGAGAAACAAAAGCAAAGCAGAGAGCAGAGAAGAAGCGCAAGAGAAAGGATTAAATATATATATATATAAATAATATTATATTATTTTTTTTTTTAAATCTAAAATCCGATTGCGCAATTGTATATCGTAATCGTGTAATCGTCGCAACCCCTCTCCCCTCCCCTAAATCGCCAATCACCCATCGCCCTCCCCAAATTGGCGGTATCGATGCCCGGATTGTTATCGATAATATATGGTCGTAAAAACACTACGTTTTATTTTGTAAATGTATTAATTTTGTTGATTTTTTTGCTGTCTGTATACATTTTTTTTAACAACATTTTTGAATAAATGTAATTCTTGAATATTGCTTTTTTTTAAATTTATTTTTCAATACCCAAAAACCCAGATTCCCTGGTTTGTATATTATAAATCGATATGTATGTATGTGTAGAACAAGTGAGTTGCCCTATTCTTTAATTATTTTGCAGCAAATTCAATGTTTTTAAGTAATTTTTAATTTAATTTTGAATTTAAAAGAACATCTTCCTTCTCACATGAAATTTACATAGGCTGCCTCCACCTGACGGCTGCCCTGGAAAGTATGCACCGGAAATTGCCTAAACACACACACTCCCTCACACACATAGGCAGGAAATATATTTTATATTTAATTTTCCCCCCTTTTTTGTGAGATAAGCGAAAAGCAGCAGCAGAAAATTAAATAAATCTCTCAATGGCAACAGATAGCGGATCCTCGATCCTTAATAGACACCTCCCTCTCCCGCAGCCGAAACCGCCACCGGAACCGGAAGTAGCGAAACGTATGCTAAAAACCAAAAAAGTGCACACGAAGAAGAAGACGAACGAGACGAGAAAAATAAAAGCAAGAGTCTGACATCAAATTGCCTTCAAAAAATGTTATTTTCGAGTTCTTTTCTTTTTTTGTCTGTAGTTTTTTTAACAAAAATAAAACTGCAAAAAAAAAAAAGATAAATAAGCAAGAAATATATACAGGGCGTATATGTATGTATGTATATGCTATATATATATATGTGTGAGTTTATATAAGCAAAAAGGCATAATAATCAATTAACAATACGAAATTAAAGCAGATTAAGGACGAGGGCTAGCAGAAGGATTAACATTTTTTGTAGAATAAATATATGGCAGTAAAAAAAAAACAAGAAGAAATTAAGAAAAGGAAAAAATGGAGAGCGGAGTAATAAAAAACAAGAAATATTTTTGCACAGCGTGTTATCGAATAAGTGTTAGACTTTAGACTTTAAATGTAATCGAGATTCAAATCAATCAAAGCCCCATTCCTGGCCCGATCGCTCCCAGTCCCTGCCGCCCCTCCCAGCCACCCTTGATTATAAAATCTGATTTGATCAGATGGCGGATCTTTGTCTTTGTAAATATATATACATCAGAGAGAGAGAGAGGAGATCGCAAGATATAGACATTAGTTAGCTAATTTTAACGACAGAACATGAACACTCTCCCAGACCTTGTCCCAAGGAACAAAAAACTCACTCGAATCCAAATGCGAATGCTCAACTCGAATGCCCGCTTACAAGACCCAGACCCAGACCCAGACCCAGCTCCGCTCTTGGTTAGATCCGACTTGCATCCGCTAGAGTCCACAGAATCCCCCAGCCCACCACTCTCCCCCCATAGTGTATAGCGTGGATGCAATATGAACTTCTTATGGTGCTTAATCTGGATCTTGATCTTGAGGACAACAACCCAAGCCTACAACTCAAATTATGGGACTGATGCAAAAAAAAAAACCAAAAAAAAAGAAAGTAAAAACGAAAATAAGAAATAAAAAAAAAAAACAAAAGAATTAAGCAAAGAAATTAAGTAAACAAATAAGCAAGGAAATGGAAGTGAAAATGGATATTAGAAAACCCCATTAAATATATGTATACTAAGTGTATATGTATGAAAAATGATTAAACAATGAATTCAGCAATGATTCAATAATTCAAACGAAGTAGATCCTTCCATATGCTAAAAACCAATAAAAAAAAAGAAACTAAGGGTAAACATAAGCAAAGATCTCGCTTCGGAGGCCATTTGTTACTACTCTTTGAATTTGTTTACAACCCAAATTAGGAAATTGTGAAGCCCCTCGAAAAACCCAAAGCGAAAAGATTTAAAAACACACACACACACATATAAATAAATAAGAAATATAAACAAAATAAAGCTAGTAAGAGGAACGAAGAGAAGAGCAAAGAAACATTAAACAAAAATTATAGAAAAACTGTGAAGATTTCTGTTTGTCATTTCACAATTCGATATAGTGACTTTTATAAGTATTTGTTTATCTTTCTTTTGGATTTGATATAAATGTTAGACGATGGATTGATTGATTGATTGATTGATTAGCGAGCGTTTAAAGCAGTCTTTGATTTAAAAAAGAAGACAAGAGATGATAAAATGAAATGTTAGCAAATATATAGATATATAAAAAAGAAAAAAACAGAACGGATAAACTACGACGAGAACTAAGCCCATAATTGACAATTTTTAAAGCACGATTCGAGATCACGCATATAAATTTAATAAATTACACATGTATTAATATAATGAAATGATGTATTTACGAATAAAATCTAATATTATCACATGAATACCTCGCGGGACTTGATTTTATTTCTGTTTCTCTTTTTATTTAAAGAACTCCGAAGGGAACTGGGGCTCAATGACAATCTTAAAGGGCTTAGACACCACCTGCTTCTCCTGCTCCTTCGTCTCTGGCGGGCTAACAATAAAATCGCTGAAAAATGTTAACATTAGAGCCTATACACAACTTTCCAACAGAAATACTCACTCCTCGTTGGCCAGGGTCACGTTGATGCGGTCGGTGGAGACGCGTGTGGGCCGGATGGCGCCAAAGAAGTCTGTTATGGGCACCTTGTGCGGATCGCGGCGATACAGATCCTTGCGCACACCCACCGTCGAGATGCAGACCCGCTTGGGGCACACTTGCAGCTGCAAAGGAAAGTTCCAAAACAAAAAAACTTGGAAAAATTCAAATATTCCCATGAAACCACTTACAAACTCGCCAATTGTGCGCTTGCTGAAGGGCTGCACCTTCTCGAGGAACTCCAGCGCGTAGTAAGTATAGCGATCGATCATATATACGCCAATCGAGGGATCCACATGATGCTGAGAGGCACGAACAAGCAAAATTCATTCATTAAAATGATAATCGCTGGGGTTGCTTAGCTTACCGATAGCGAATCCTCGCCCACAAGGCTACTGGCCACCGCCAAGACATTCGGCGAGGTGAACTTTTCGTACAGGGAGGCTGCCTGGCAGGTGTCCACCATGAAGAACAGCTCGTTGTAACTGCAAAAGGGAAGAGTTATGCATTAGCTAGTAATTCACTCAATCATAGCAAGGTTAGAGCTACCGCTTCTTCTCCCACATCTGCTGAATGCCATCGGCCAGCTCCTGGCTGGTAATCTCCTCAGAGTCCTGGAATTTCAGGAACCCATCCCCACCATGACCCGTCAGATAGATCAAAACATTGCTGCCGGCGTCCGACAGCAGCTTCTTGGAGCGCGCCGTTCCATTCTGTGTGCGCCCCGTGAGCAGACGCACAAAGTTCTCCACGGTGACCTCGTAGCCACGATAGTCCACCTCCACATCGT